>WWPM01021614.1:0-10670 GCA_023279145.1 Glomeris maerens
ATACCCAGCTTCCAGTTGCTAGCCCCTAAGTGCTTGCTGTTGACTGCGAAATTTGAATCGAAGCTTTTGCCATCTTTCGCCAGGGTAACCTCGCCGTCCAGCTGCAGCGTCTTGCCGCTTCCCCATTCTATCTGCGTCTTGCCGCTGTGAGAATCTCCCTTCCGCTTCACCTCGACGGTAACCTTAGCGGTGGGAACATTCTCGAACGGGGTCTTGATTTTGATTTCTGCCCTAGCGTTGCCCGCGAACGGGATAGCGGCGGTAACGTCGGTGTTCCAGGCGAGGGTCTTGGGGTAGCCATCGCGATACCACGTAACGCTAGTGTCTAGCTTCCAGTTTACCGAGTCGCCCTTTTTCACGGTCTTCAGTTCTCTGTTGATCTCGAGGACAGGCTTCGGGCTGGAAGGTGTCAGCACTACGATCTTAAGAGTGCCGTCTTCCGATCCCACCGTTGCCATGTCAAGGTTGACGGTTCCCTTCTTGCCCTCGGCCCATTGGGCATTGATTTCGCCGTGTAAATTGCCTTCTGGCTTGCCGGGCGCTGGCATATCCAGCTTGGCATGCGCAACCAGGTACTGCTTCTTGAAAGCCTCGTTCGGAAGGATCGTCTTCAACTTGCCCTTGATCTCAACGCTCTTCAAGTGGCCGTGGTCGCCCCTTTCCGTGTCCCTGTAGTATTCGGCGTCCAACCCGATTTCCTTGTCCTCGGCCCATCTCACGTACGAGTGGTAGTCGAAGAGCACGTGGTCTGTCCTGAATTCGCGGTTGTAGTCCAGCACGGCAGCGTAGTTGGTTCCCGTCTTCGGCAGAGCGATTCCGAACCCGGCACCGAACGCCACTTTCTCCTCGGTGAAACGCGGCACCCGGAAGCTGACGGCGAAGCCGTAGTCCTCGCCGTCGTGGAGACCCTCGATCGAGGTCCTGATGGACCCGTCTCCTCTCTTGTGGTAAAAGTTGAACGTCTCCGTCTTCACGTTCGCCCCGTCGATCTGGCCTTTAACCTTAAGCCGGCTGTAGATTCCGTCGTACTCGAACGTGGTGTTGTAGTTCAGCTTGATGTCCGGGTAAGACGGAGAGTTGAAAGAGATCTTGCCCTTGGAAGTCCTCTTGCCCAGCTCGGACTTGTCGACGAACACTTCGGCGTTGAACGTAACCTTCTTGCGCGGCGCGTACTCCACGTCGGCCGTGACGACGTGCTTGCCGTTGAAGACCTTCTCCGGGAGATCGTACGTGACGGTACCCTTGAGACTCCTGGTGGGACCGGTGATGCTGCCCTTGATCTCCGCCGCTCGTTTGCCCTTAGGACGCTTGACCGTAGCCTGGACGATGAGTTTCTGGCTCGCGTCGTTGTCGGCGTCCCATTTCAGCTCGGCGTCAACCTGGCGGTTCTCGTAGGGCCCTTTCGACTTGTAGCTGCCGGTGATGTGTCTCCGTGGAGATCTGTAGTCCAGCGCACCCGTGGTCTGCGTCGGCTGCTTCTTCAGTTCCAGCTTACCGGCGATGGTGGGCAGCTTCACGCTGGCCACCCCGTTGATGTTGGCGTAGTCGGGCGACACGTCGTAGTTGAGTTGCGCGAAGTACGTGTTGTCCGGTCTCACTACCTCAGCCTTGAAGTCGAGCTTGCGAGGTTCCTTGTGAACGATCAATCCGTACTTGCGGATCGGCGCCGGCTTGTTGTACAGGCTCACTTGGATGTCGGCTTCGACGTGGAGACTTTCCTCCGCTCTCGCGAACGTGTATTTGCCGACGATGTCGATGAACTTGCCGGCTTCCCACTGCAGGTGAGTCTTTCCCCTGGACTTGTCTTGCGCGTAGCGTTCCCTCTCGTGAGAGAAGATCACTTCGCGGCCCGGGTACGTGACGGCCAGGTTGACCTTGTAGTTCTTGCCGAATTTGCCGGCCTCTTTCTTGTAATGCAGGTTGACGTCTAGCTTACTCGCTCCGTTCGACAACATCTTGGTGCCGTGGTTCAGTTCGCCGGCGTCGTAGCGAGTCGTCGAAGTGGATTCCCAGTTGATCTCGGACGGCGGGTGGATGTACTTGGACGACATCTCCAGGTCGAACTTGTCCGGGCTGGTTCTCTTGAACGAGATGCTCTCCGTTACGTACAGTTTGTGGATGTTGTCGTCCAGGTTGGGGCCGTAGTGAGCGTCCAGGGTGTACGCTAGCTGCCGTTCGCCAGCCGTGTAGTCCGCCTTCACGCGGTAGTTGTACTTGGGGATTCTGGTGGACGTGAACTCCGCGAGGAGGTTCCCGTTTACCTTGCCGTCCGGCTGCACTGTTCGTTTGAACTGCAATCGGACAAGAACATTGGCAAGACTTCAACTGCCTTATAATTCCACCAACAAGAGAAGAACGAGGGGAGGGGCTAAAAATGAGCCAATCGGGGAAAATAGCTTATGCATTAGTTTGGCCAGGTGCTTCGTCGTCGACAGAATCCAAAACAAAATGGCGGCTTCGTGTAGGCGATCACTTAGCCAGGAAAAGGCAATCGCAAATACATCGTTGCATTTCATTCGTCAATTTGAGTGAAAGGGGTGGGGCAAACCACGCCCCTGGTTCTTCTCTTGTTGGTTTAGTTATAGACTTCTTCTGTCTCAGTCTGAGTTGGCAATTTATGAATAGTCTTTGTGTAAATTGCACAGTTTTTTCGACCTCAGATTAGAGTATTTACATGTAACAAGAATCTTTTGTTTCTTTTAAGTTAGACATGTCTTATGTATCAGTGACATAACGAAACTTGACTTACTGAGTGTTCATGCGTGGTTTATTTCACGTACTTGTATTGTTATTGTGTGCCTGTCTGTCTGTCTGGGTTGAATGTTGTAATTTCATAATAAATACCTAAGAAATTGGTCACAAGATCTGAATGCATCAATTGACAGAATTTAGCGTATTGGTTGGTGTCTTCATTATTTCCAGTCATGCCAAGAAGCTAGAGAAGTGTAGATGGATCCATGTGGATTGCGTAGTGTAGAACCATGTACATTGTGCTGCGGTCATTTCTCATCTAAGTATATTTCAGCATGATTTCAATTGTTTTCAATATTATTGTGGCATACTACCTACTGTGGTATGCAGTTATAATGTTCCGTGGCTATATTAATGTAATGTGAACTCGTGTTTATGTTTCACGGCATTTATTGTGCTTTGTATCGTTTCATTCGGGTACACAATCTGTTGTAATTAATTATGCTTCGTATATAGTGTATTGTATCATAGTAGTAATTAATCCCACCATCTTTATATGTACTGTTAGTATCTTAAAGGGCAATGTGAATGCTAAATTGCCTGTTGTGCAGGATAACTTACATTTCTCTTATACGTGCTCGTGTGCTTCTCCCACCCCAGCGCTTTCAAGTGGTGGTCGATTTTGATTTCATGGGTGTGAGTTATACCGTTGCCAGCGACGATCAGTGCTCTCTTGCCAGTCAAATGGGCCTTCAAGCTTGGCAAGTTCACTTCCAGATCCGCACTCGATTCACCCGGCGAGAAAAGCGGTCGTGCTTCGTCTCGCTCCAGGAAACCTATTTTTTTTTAATAAAATGAAAGCTTGTTAGGAGGAATGAATGATTGCAAACAATGTGTTCTTCATTTCACCTTTAATCTTGAACCTGTCAGGGTTCTCTTTAAGCTGGACGTCAAATGTGATTTTGCGGCCAACATCCCGCGTTACTAAACCAGAAATGACGCCATTTTTGGACTTGAGCGTGGGTTTGTAGGTTATCTTGTCTCCTTTGGTTTCCACTAGAATTTCTCCTTGAATGTCTATGTCCTCTTTGCCATCAACGGTGAGTGATAGCTGAACCTTTTTCGTGTTGCCCGCTACGCTGATTTGACCTTTATGGAGTGGAAATGAACAGGTGTAAAGGAATTGTTTTGTTTTGTTTTTTCTTTTCCTCCAAATCCTTCTTTTCTTAGTCACCGCTTAGTTTTGCTTTTGTTATAGGTGTGATCAGTTCAGCATTGAGCTGCTTTCCAGGTTTGTCTAGTAGGAAATCAATCTTGTACTTGTGGCTCACGGCTGTTCCGGGAGTATCGTATAAAAAGGAGATGTGCGATTTTTGAACGACTCCCGATGCATCCTGTTGTTAAGATTAGGTTTTCATGAAATAAAAGCCCAAATACAAAGAGAAACTTCTATTTGTGTCGGGATGGATGATCACCTTGTCACGCTTCCAGATGGCCTCGAGCTTATAGCCTTTCATTCCGGGATCAGATTTCTTGATGGTCAGCTGACTTTCCAGAGGGCCACTGGCGAAAATCCATGGTCTAGATTGGTCGAAAAGCGGTTTAGGGAACTTGGATGTGCCGCAGATTTGCAAACCGAGGTGCGGTTTCGTGCAAGCGTTCAGGTTGTACTGGTTGTTGTTGACCAGTTTCAGGGGCTTCTGGGAATCTCCAGTCACGAAATAAAGATCGACCCTGGGAGGAAATGGAAATGGAAATGGAAATTAGCGAATCAGTAAAACCATTTTTGGGGGGATTAACTTTTCTCGTTAAGGATTGTACGCGCGTACTTGCTGTGGAAGATCTCCTGCTCTTCTCTTGGAAGATCTATATCAGCAGAAAGGTGATTGCCGTCCTTCAGATCAACGTTGGCACGCAATTCTGTCGAAGAATGGAAATTGCTAACTTTCTTGAACCCACTGGAGTACGAGCCGGCATCGATGTAGAACGACGAAGACAGCTCCGCGGCAAGGCTTCGCGCGTAACGGTAATCGTTTTAGTCACATTCACTTCCACAGGATTGAAGCATTCAAGATTACCTTGGCTTAATGTAAGTGTCAATGTCTGCAGCTCCGAATAACTGGCGGATATCGAAGTGGGATACGAGTTTGAGCGCGAAACTTGCCGTGCCGTTAAGCTGTAACTTAAGGCTTATCCCGGTAGCCGTCGGGATGGCGATGTACGTGTCCACGAAGAGTGCGTTGCGCAAAATGTCTACTTCTTTATGTTTCGCCATCTAAGTAAAGGGGTTGTCTCTATCTACATTCTCGCTACTTGCGCGCGATGATGTCAACGCGTACCTTGCCAAGGATGTCTGGAACTGTGTTCGGATCGCTAATCAATTCGTAGTAATTGTGGAAGTTGTACCAACGGATTTCGTTGCCAAACACTTTGAATGACAGTGAAGCTTCTGGTTTTTCTTCCGGATCATGTACAGCAATCTGCGGTAACAGAAAAAAAAGCTCGCGGTTTTAGCCGAGTAGCTAACCCTAATTGCAGTATTTCAAACCTACCGGTCCGGGTTTACTTTTCGTGGAAAGAGGGAAAGTTTCACGTTTATGGCGATGGTTATCTCCAAATCTGTACGATGTTTCGAGAAATTGGCGACGACCAGGCCCAAACACACCCTCGAGGAGGTTCTCAAAGCCCTTTAGATCTAGATCAACCTACGGAGAAATGAGGATCGGTTGGTATTGAAAGTTTTAAAGCGTGTTATTTATATACAAGGTGTGAAAACCTCGAAGAGATCGATCTTTCTGCCAAATAGGTCCACTTGGAGTCCGGTGTTGATTGAACGCGGCAAGTAAGAACTCGTAGAGAAGATTACGTTGCTTTCAATCGTTGACCCAAGATTTTTGTTCTCCGAAAACCTTGACCACTCGAAGTTGTACGAGTACTTGTTAGGGTTTTTCCCGAACTTTTGCTCCAAATGGATTTTGTTCGCTATCTTCTTCAGCTTGGTCTTTTCGGGGGATTCTGTCTCCTTCAAGTTCTTGATGTAGCTCCATATGAAGTTGCCAACTAAGTTAGAAGATATTTTTGTTTGGTCTTTTAAAAGTATATGCTTCAAAAGGCTTGTTGCAAAGTGATATCTTACCTTGGTTGGTGGGCTCAGATTCTAAGAAACTCTCGATCTCAGAAACATGATCCTCTCTTAGGCAGCGCACGGAAGCCAGGAAGTTTTCTATTCGGATCTCGGTGTCTTGAGATGAATCAGTCACGGCGTAGCCAAGGCGACGGATGAGCTGAAATTTTGTCCATGCGTATCGGAAACTGAAACTAAGACAAATTTTGAGATATAGTTACCTCTTCTTTGCACGGGAATCTACGGAAAGCCTTGATAGCAGCTACCCTCACGGTACTGCTCGATGTTTGACTGCCCGCACAACTGAACAGTGTGCCCTCATATATACCCCCACGACCAAGATTTCCAAACGCTTTCAAAGTTGCTACAACCTTTGGAACATGTTCAAAGAAGTTTTTTTTTAACGTACACGTCAAGTATTTTCTTGCCGTCCAGCGATAACACGGTGAAGTCAAACTAAAACCAACCCTATCTTCATCGTCTTCGTTGCTAGTTTTGCACTTATCTCCTAGATGCTTTGCTAGCTTTTCAATGAGCTTCTGGATGGGTTTATCGTTCTCACAATCCGGGTGTTGCCTGCAATACGTGTGTGCCAAGGAAGATACTGCCAGCAGAGCGAGACGTTTCGGTTTCGGCACGTCGATCAATGGCTACGTTATACAAAGCTGTGTTATAACATGTGTCTCTTGAAAGGAACATGGATACTGACTGGTCCATGAGGCGCATTGCTTACTATTGTCGATTCGATGACCGCTGCACTTGGGTCCCTTAGGATGGCGAAAGAAGTGTACCAGAGCTTCTCGCGCAACGGCGTCACGTTGCCCGTAGCCAGGATTTGAGCAATGACCTGGACAGCTCCATCCGAGCCTGCCATTGCCAGGGAGCTCAACAAGGAATCCCTTAAAGTGTTCAAGAAAAGTTTAACCACGTTTCTTTCCTTAGTTGCGAACATCAACCGGTACATACTTGGCTTTGGTTGTATCGCAGATGTCCTTGCCTTCGGTTTTCTTGAGGAGACTGTTGATCTCAGCTGCTGACAGGTATCTCACCTTGTAAACTAGCTTGGTGAAGAGAGCAGGCACAGCCGGAGAAACATCGTCTTTGGTGTTTTGGCATATTTCGCGAAGTACGTTTGTCGCTCCCTGCACGTCGGACGCGTATTTGTGGTATTCGCTGTGGTCGTACAGCAAATCAACCTTAGACGACACCTTCTTGGCTAATAATCAATCGGAAAAGGCTTAATCAGGCACGTGGTCCGTTTCAGTCTATCGCGTTCCATCATTTTTTTTTTCTTCCAAGTCTTAGCGTAACGTGATATTTTACGAATGCCACATCATTCTTAGCCTTGGAAAGATTATATCTGGGGCTGCACTCACGACTCTTGATAGCTGAATTCGCTGTCTTTACGTAAGTTAGCTTGGTGTAGGTTCTCGCCGTGGTTCCTTTGTCCCCCTTATTGTACAGTTCGAGTAAGTGGGTCTCCTCGCAGATGCTCTCGGTAAGGATGCCATCCTTGATGGTTTGCTTGCACTCGTGCGAAGATTTCGTCACGGGCAAAGATTGGATGTGCTGGATAGTCAACAAGGAATCATCAATCAGTTCAGATGGGTCTCAACGGCAGCAACCGAGAGAGGATGTCTTATACCGAGAAACTAATGTAGGCGTCGGCCTGAATCCTGGAGTTGTTGCCCAAACGATCCGTGCAAGATGCGATGTCCTTTGTCTTGGTGACCACAGTTACCTTTGGTCCTCCGCCCTCTTTGATTTTGTAGTGGGTATCGCACTGACCCGATACGTCAACCTGGGGTGGGAAACGTATACGTGAGCAACAAGTAAGGTACCTGTTCCCCGATTCCTTGCAAGTAGGATAACTTACCTCCCTGACTGTTGTGTCGAGATGGTTGTCCATCGTGTTCTGGAAACTGGACAGAACAGCCTTCTTAAGGTTCACTACCCACACTGGGTCTTTCGGATCGGGGCACACTTCCGTGACGCGACCGTCTTGGAAAGCGAACAGAAGGACTTTCTCTTCCATGGATTTCTTGAAAGGGGGAACTTTAGGGTCCGGCTTGACGTCCGCCAACTTGGCATTGTTGATCTTGAGGAGGATCTCGCAAGGTGCTTGCACGTGGAACTCCACGCCGTAAGTGTGTTTCAGCGCAGCCGTTTCGTCGGAAACCCCCTCGTGGCGAACCGTGATCTTCGATTCATACGTGTAGTGGTAGGCCTTTTTGGTTAGGTATTTGAATTTCTGGTTGAAAGCTGCAACGGATGGGAGATGATCAATTTAAAAACCGATGAGTTTATATTGAGGATGTGATGATGCTTAAAGGCTTAAACGACTTTCCGATGGAAATTAACTTCAGTAGGAAGGAAGCTCGTGTCATGTTTGGACACCCAAGAGTCCTCTGCTCTCGGATCAAGGACAAAGCGGTTTGAGTTTCAAATTGGAAGTTATAATGGAGCCTATTTGGCAGTAGCAATTACAGTTGCACTTCATATTTGTAACTTGATTCCATTTGCCAGTTATATAAGTGCATAACTATCTTCTACAGGAAAATATGATATGCATATTTATACCTAATTCAATGTTGGTTTGAACGATCAACAATCCTAATGCGTAATTGAACTTGAACCATTACTATCTAATTACTGCAAATGGACAAAACTAATTGTGCTATTTGTACGGAATGAAAATATGTATAATAGTCCTACTGATCCTTTAATTGAGCAGTTATATCTTTTGAAATCCTATTTCTTTCTTATTTTTTAAAAACTCCCAACTAGCTGCCAGATCAAACAATAACCCAGTCATAGAGAAAATGTTTCTTTTAATATACTAAAAGTGTGAATTGGAATTTGTCTGTTATTTAAGGGTGGACAATCTTTTTTTGAATATGCTTGTAGTAGTGATGAAAGTGTATACTATTATAGTGCTCTTAAAAATGACTGGGTTATTTTCGTCCAATGACGTTGAAAGTCCATGGCAATTGCCTTGGTCAGGCAGACAGAGTTCAAGGAAATTTTTCTGCAATTTCCCCTGTCCGAGTCCATTGGGTATATCGATACATTCTCGTGGGCAATGTCCACCAAAAATTAAGCATAATTTAGGTACGTTTCAGGATACTGTCACTTTTCTAGCCAGCTATATGAAATTGCAATTTAACATATTCCAATAAAATCTAAAGGTATACTCATTTTATGAATGATAATAAGAAAAAGTATTTATGACCAATAAATTATTTTAACGATAATTGGCTTTGCAGTTGTTTTACCTCCAATAACAAATAGATGCTTTATTCAATCCGAATGCCCCATGCAGACAGCCATTCGTAAGGGCTTTTACAACTAATTAATCCAACAATTAAAATCAGTATTAAATGCCCTTATTTGCCAATATGTGGCTATATACAAGGTGTGTTCAAAAAGTCCCCGGACTGATTTAATTCCATGGTGAGTTGTAGCGCAAATAATGTCCGGTAAAGGGCATTTGAAACCTTGATATCTCCCGAGTGAACTCCCATTGACTGTTTGTTGATAACCTTTTTAGTTCAAATGATACAGCAGTTTTTCTGGAAAACTTCTTGTTCGAGTTTCCATTACGAACGACTCATAGGATCAGCGTTGTTGTCGGATGAAATTCCGCTACAAATTTGATAAATCTTGCGGAAATTTTTGAAATGTTGAAATTTGCTTATGGCGAAGGTGTAATGCAGATTGTGGCACTTCTGCGGGTTCATTTCACGACATTTTGACAGAAAAAGTGGTGTTTATACGAAATTTGGGACTTGCGTCACGCGTGGGAAAAATTTTTGAAGAAAAATTTCTGTAACTTTTAAAATAAAAAAGATATCAACAAACAGTAAATGGGAAGTTACCCGAGAGATATCAAGGTTTTCAATGCCCTTTACCGGATATTATTTGCACTACAACTCACCGTGGAATTAAATCAGTCCGGGAACTTTTTTTGAACAGCCTTTGTATGTAGTTTAAACTGTTTAAACTCTATAGTTTTTTTCGGCAATGACTTCTATTCTTATACGAAATGTACGATATTTTGAACGGCCTTAAATTAACGCAAAACGCAATGATATTATCGGAGAAATATATAAGAAAGTGAGCTTATGCACTTACCAGGTGAGCACTCCGATGCGCAGACGGAGCCATCTTGGATCGGGGCTGAAATATTTTCAGGGAACACGTTATATAATACTATAAATGAAAGTTTATGTAGGTTTTAATTTGTACTACTATGTACCTGCTAAGGCTAAAGCTGCTAGGCTGAGGAAAAGTGCCACAGCCTTCCAGTCCATGGTTTTTGCACTGAACTGTCCAGAGGGTTTTGTCCAGTGACCGTGCTGATGTGGCGATGGCCGCCGGTTGTCCTTCGCTTTTTATATCGGTTCGCACTTGGTGCTTGGACCGCGGTGCAGACGTCTGCACCAGATGCTATATATACGTATATATGTATAGTGGTGTAAGTATACGAGATGAGTGAGTAAATTGAACGAAAATGCGAAAGGAAATGGCCGCCGAGTTCCCATTAAAAGACAATAGGATGATAATGACACATCAGGATATAGCACTTTTGTTTTTCAGACATCGCTAAGGTCAAACGCCAGTAGAAATTGCAAACATCGATAAACTGAAACAGTGCGCGTTAAAAGCGATTAAAATTCAAAGCTGAAACGATTGCAATTCGCAACTGAAACGATTTCAATGCAAAGAAAAGTATTTAAATTCAATTCTAAAATGATTTCAAATCACAACTGAAACGATTTCAGTTCACAACAAAAACGATTTCAGTATACACAACTAAAACGATTTCAATTCAAAACTGAAACGATTTCAATGC
>WWPM01021615.1:0-10048 GCA_023279145.1 Glomeris maerens
GGGCCCTTTATTTATCAGGGGCTTATTTCACAGATACATTAATTTTATTTCCGAACCATTTCAGGTATTAAATGTATTTCTGACTGTTATTTTATCCTGAATTCTTCATGCACTCGTGTCCGCAACCATTGTGGCAACAGCTTTGACCTTTTGGACATGTTGGTGGGTTACACCGTTCAATGCATGGTCCATTGGCTCCTGGTGCTACGGCAGGGCATTGGCCATCTATGCACAGTGTGTCAAAGTGAGAAAATAATAAGTGAATAATACCATATTCAGTTCTTGCCTATTGGGATTGTGAACGCAAAGATGAAGAGTAGGACAGCTAGAACTGCAGGCTTCATGGTGTCCTAATGCAATGCTCGTGAATGTGTATCTCTGCATTTATATAGTACATGCGTGACGAAATATAAATGCGGCAATTTCCACATTATTTGTCTGGTGTGCTCATAGCAAACATGTAACAAATTCACGCAACAAACATGCAACAAGTTCAACACGTTACGCTGTAGCAACAGCTGCAGAAGTTTTCCCACTCGCTGCATCGTGTTTGCGATTAAATGTTGCAGAAAAATGAATATTACTAGGATCCCAATCCAAATTCATTGTAATTCGTTGAAAATAATGTTGTATAGGGCACCAATTAAAGGTGAACTGACAAGGTTTTCTAAGGTACCCTGAAAATTACCCTTAAGTACAGTCACTTTTAACATAGGGTCATGGATGTCAAATAAGCTAAGCAGTGAAGACCAACCGTCCCTCTAGCCCTTTTCAACTGCAACTGCGACAATTAAAGATGGCCGCTCACCTAGATAAGGTTAACACCTGCTAGCATTTGATCCCCTTTCTTTACAGCAACACATCGCAAAGGAAGTGATGTCATCCACTTAGAACTCCTGAGCTTTACCGCGTATTATGAAATAAATATCTTACATATATTAAAAGAAATTCTAAAGACTTGTGGTTTTTTTTTGGTTTTAATTCTTCAGTGTAATTTTCAGGGTACCTTAGAAAAGCTTGTCAGTTCACCTTGAAGTGTTTTGACATTTAAAAAATATCCAGTTTCACAATATGTATGAATTTGTTTGTGCTGTACATGTTGATTGAGCTGAGCGCACCACAACAGCTGTTCGCGTAGTACGTACGTATGCACAGTATTGGCATTTTTTTTCAAAGTGGCGGTAAATTTACCCAGGTAAGGCACCTCGTAGTACCGAATTTGGGTGGTCAATGCTCACGTTAGACAGGCTGACCTGGTCAATTTTAAGGACAAAACAATAGACACCTTTCGAAAAATAAAAAAAAATACAAATATACACAATGACATTACGCGTGTTGTAACGAGGTTTAGCTCTAATTTAGTTACATATGACAGGATATAATAACTGAATATCTTTCTATGCCCTTATTCAGTATGCAAGGTAAATGTTTATTAACAAAATTAATTTCTGCACGCGCACAGTTGGGTTTGGTTAATTTATAAAAAACCTCCGTACTGGGGCAACAATTTAGTTTAATTCTTGGAAATATATGAATCCGTGACTGTATATGAAAATTAGCCGAAATTAAGGTCTTGGCAAGAAAATGGCGTGATTGCGTTCGCGTGTGTTCGAATGAATCGCGAAGTCGTTATTTTTGGTTGCAGAATTTTTATTCCTTATTCAATCTACAATAGTTCCTAATTCTAATGCATACAACTTTAACATTTAATAACAACAAATTTGAAATCTTGCAAACATCATTCGTTCGCTGCCGTTGTCCATTGTAGTCCTTGTCTCGTTCCGTTGGTGCTTAGGGAGTCAGTGTCCTAAAATTGAGATTGTGAGGTAGCTTTCTTTTTGGAATATCTGAGTTCTAACTCTGGATTGTAATTGGGTATAGAAATTACCTGGTCAGGGTGTTTAGCCCTGTAAGCCCCTTCCTCCTCCCGTTTGAATTCCTCTATTTCCTCCAACTCCTCCTGCAAGACCTCCTGTGCTACCCCTACCTCCTCCTCCTCCTCGTCCTCCTCCCGTTTGAATTCCTCTATTTCCCCCAACTCCTCCTCCAAGTCCTCCTCCGGCCGTAGCCATAGCCATTTGGAAGACGATGGCAACCAGGAAGAACAGGAAAGCAGCCTAAAAACACAATTCAAATCATCATCAGCACTTCCACTTTTCAGAATTATGTATGGTTATTGAACAGTAGGCAGCCATTGTTTCTTATTGACAGAATCGAGATTAGAAGCATTTATTGTTAATATAATAAAACAAAAGCCCCAAACTCAGATACTTGACGCGAGAACTCTGAATGCTTACTATGCGCATCGTGGTGTCTGGTGTGATTTGTTAGGATGCAGATGCCTGGAAGCAGACCTAGCTGTGGTGAATCTGACTGTTTTCTGTACTGCCTTATATACTCCATAATCCGGTACAAAACACAACCATTATAAATTGTCTTGTCACTAAATTGTCCATTTAATATTTTTATGAACCTGGCTGTAATCTTGCACCTGTAACTCAGCATGCTTGCACCCTCAAATGAGTCCTCTTTAGAGATGAGTGTGTGACGGTACAGTGACCTCAAGCTGAATTTTTAGAAGAGTAATCTAATCTCCTGTACGGATTCGAGATGAATTAAAATTGGGTTTATTGTTTCGACCTGTGACGCTCGAACAGCTGTGATGTCCGTATTCCAGGCAATATCTCTTGGCCGGTGCAAGGATGGCCTCCGTAATCCGGTCCCTCAACAACCCGCATATTGGACTATGTTTGCAGTCAAGTACCATACATCTAGCTCCTCCCAGAGAGTCTGGCAAGATTTAGAGAGAAGAGAATCACGGTGAAAAATACTTATCAATTAAATATAATTATTGCGGCAGAAACCTCAAAACTTTAAAGGAGAGTGTATTTATTGTTTATATATTTGAAGGCAGCTTTTGATTCGGTGGTTAGGGAGGAATTAGTTTGCCGCTAAACGAAAGATGGAATAGGAGTGACACGATGAGGAATGAGGCAGTGTTGCCCACTGAGCTCCTTTCTATTTAATCATTATATGGCAGATATGGAAGAAGTATTGCTGAGAAATCAGGAGGAAGGTGTAACATTAGTTGGTTGGTCATAAAATTGCTGTGGAAGCTTTCGCGGATGATGTGGTGGTGATAGCAAAGGAAAGTAAACAGTTACAAAGTATGATAAATAGGTTAGAGAAATATTTGTAGGGTAAGTAACTGGAGTTAAATCTAGAAGAACAATATAATCGATGAAAGATGATGGAGGCTAGGTAAGCGGAATTAAGTGGTGAAAGACGATAAAGGGGTGATTAAGAAAGCTGTGGTGGCGACAAAAAAGATTTGGGGAATTGGAGAACTGTTTTTTGGTGAATGACTAAAACTGGGAATGAAATTATTTGAGGGAATTGTGGAAATGCGGGGTTAAGAGAAGATGAATACTGGGAGGGGATTGGAACGCGCCAGGATGGATGGTGCACTCGGAAATAAAAGGTAGCACGTTTTGGTGGAAAACAATGAGGCTGTCTTATGGCTATGAGAACAAAACGAAAGAGGTTGGACGATATCGTTTTATCAGAGCAGCAATAGAATGGAGGAGAAAGGAGGATAAGTGTGAGGGAAGTGGAAGATGGAGACAGAAAAGAGTCGAATGATTAGGTGAGATTGATCTATCGGTTATGCCCGCCCAATCATCGCAGCTCCTCTGAGCGCGTGCTTCGAAATGTATTTTTAAGTAAAGTACACCTGTACATTCCTCAAATCCACACCCCCCGCCTGTGGATATTAAACACCCTTCCCTTCTTTTGTTGTCCACTTTGATCTCATATTGGTTTTCTCGCTGTCGTTCCACCTGGAGATGACATAAAAGGCATTCAAATATAATTTGTCTCTGGTTTTTTTGGGCACCCTGTACAGGTGTGGGCAAATCTCCTTGAAGAATGTGAGATACTTTCATCCAGTAAAGAAATTTTGTTTCGTCCAAGTTCAGAGAGATTCCCAGTGATGAAGAGCGTTTTATAATTTCCGAAATGACGTTACATAGCATTCATTTTATTATCAAAATAATTTTGGGGCACACAAAGTTTGATTTACTAGCGAGTTTTTTGAAAACTCCAGAACTGGAAAATCAATTCGTAAAAGTCCGGCTGTAATAAAGAGTGAATGCAGAGTTTGATTGTTGAAAATGTGCGAGTTTGTGGCAGTTTAAGCATTGCTGTATTTATTAAAGAATGCGAGATAATGGTGTTGCTGCGCTTGCGTGTGTCCGAATGAATCGCGAAGACATTATTTTGGGTTGCAGAATTTTTGTTCTTTATTCAATCTTTGGTAGTTCCCAGTACGAATGAATACAACACTAACATTTAATAACAACAAATTTCAAATCTTGCAAACATTATTCGTTCGCTGCGGTTGTCCATTTCAGTCCTTGTCACGTTCCTTTGGTGCTTTGGAAGTCGGTGTCCTGAAAATTGAGGTTGGGAGGCAGGTTTCTTCAGAATAACGGTATTCAAACTCCGGATTGTAATTGGGTATGGAAATTACCTGGTCAGGGTGTTTAGCCCTGTAAGCCCCTTCCTCCTCCCGTTTGAATTCCTCTGTTTCCTCCAACTCCACCTGCAAGACCTCCTGAGCCACCCCTACCACCTCCTCCTCGTCCTCCTCCCGTTTGAATTCCTCTATTTCCCCCAACTCCTCCTCCAAGACCTCCTCCGGCCGTAGCCATAGCCATTTGGAAGACGATGGCAACCAGGAAGAACAGGAAAGCAGCCTAAAAACAATTCAAATCATCATCCAACCTGTAACAAGAGTATTATTCTATTCTAGTTTGTGTAGTTGGACTCAGCACAAAAAGTCCCAAACTCCGATACTTGGCGCGAGAACATTGAATGCTTACTATGCGCATCGTGGTGTGTGGTGTGGTTTGTTAGGATACAGATGTCTGGAAGCAGATCTAGCTGTGGTGAATCTGACTGTTTTCTGTACTGCCTTATATACCCAATAATCCGGTACAAAACACAGCCATTATAAATTATCTAATCACTAAATTGTCCATTTAATATTTATATGAATCTGGCTGTAATCTTCCACCTGCTACTCATCGTGCTTTTCTGCACGTGTCGTTCTAGGAGATGAGTTTGTAACGGTACAGTGAACTCAAGCAGCATTTTTCGAAGAGTAATCTGAACACGTGTACCGAGTCGAGAAGACTTAAAATTGGGTTTATTGTTTTGACTTATTACACATCTCCCCCTTCTCGCCTCCATTTATGGTATTATGCTGGACTGCAAGATAACCCCCACATTTAATTTTTATGGATTGTACCGACACCCACTTTACCAGCAAAAACATACATACAGATTTCACGCAATTTTTACTGTGCACAACATGTACGTAATATAATTGGCTAAATATACCGGTACTGCATATCTCCAGACCTGCCGTACAGCACGGTGTAATTATGTCAGTGAAATATTAGTAACAATTCAAAGGGGAATAGGAAGAACTTTTCTCTCTTGCTTGTCACAAAGATTAATGTGTCATTCTTCCACTTCCCTTAAATTTATACGTTATGCCCAATCGTTGTAGCTCCTCTGAGCGCGTTCTTCTGATCGACTTTTTTAATATATTTTTAAGCAAAGTACACATGTGCATTCCTCAAATCCCCTCCTTCTCTACTTGTACACCTGTGGACATTCTTTAAACACCCTCCCGTTCTTTTGTTGTACATTGTGATCTCATATTGGTTTTTGCATCGTCGTTCCACCTGGCGATGGTGTAAAAAGGCGGTGGAGTAATTAAAATGTCTTTGATAATCTTTAGTCGGTACTATTGCTGATTGCTCCGTCGACACTACCACTCCTTGACATTACTCAGATATTACAGTTTGATAAGTTGTATCCCTAACTAAGGAAATAAATAGTTGTTATCGTGCATACACAACATTGGCGGCAAGGATGGGATCTTCCTAGTGGGGAGTTTGCAATTGAACTGTTTCTACTGTTTGGAAACCATGGCCAAAATTGGTGTATCTTGAACCTTTTGGTGCTTCTCACCCAGAAAGCTGGGGAAATTATAGATTGAGGGTAGGTTTTTTTTTCTCCAAACCAATTCCCGCACCTCCATTGGTAAGAGACGGGTGGCCTTCCTGAGTGTCTGTGGACCTTCAACTTTTGCTACAGTGTTATCACTGGTAGCTCTTTGGACATTAGAAGAAATCCCTCTTGAAGAGATCTTCAAACTTCCAAGAGTTCTTACAGTCCATGTCCATCTGAAATATTTCAACGCTTCCAATTCCATGGGAGATCCCCATCACCTTGTGAAAGTGAGTCTTCCTACATCGCTGACCTTAGAACATCAGAACTAACCCACAACCTGATATCGTCAATCCTTGGGATACGGTATCCTTACAGTTCTCACCTAAGCAACTTCCTAGATGTGACCGGACATTACTTGTCTGGTCGAAAGACTATATTTTCTGGGGGAGGGTGTGTTAAATATGTTGGTACAGTGCAAGTCGCTTAGCCTTTGTTTCGCGACTTGTCACATGCTAGTTACATACGTGTATAGACTGCCTTTTTGCTAAATACATATTGTGAGGTGCTAAGCCCTTCTAGTCAGTACTATTGCAGCTTGCTCGGTCGGCACTACCACACATTATTACTCAGTTATGAATGTTGGAATAACGGTTGCATGTCATGTCAGATTTGCGTGTCGACCTTTGCGACGGACATCATCGTCATCCGATGATCATTGATATTCTGCCAAGGCTTATTTCTTGGAAAGTTTAGACTGTATCCCAGTGATGATAGAGCGTTTTAAATTTTCCCAAATAGCATGCATTTATCAAATTATTATGGGGTACGCAAAATTTGATTCACTAGCAAGTTTTTCGAAAACTCCACAACTGAACATCAATTCGAAGAAGTCCGGCTGTAATAACTAGTGAATTTAAAAGTTTGATTGTTAAAAATATGTTGGTTTGTGCCAGTCTAAACATTGCTGTATTTTTAAAAGAATGACAATTATTCTCCTGTCGTGCGATAAAATTGTGCGATTGCGTTCACGTGCGTTCGAATGGATCGCGAAGACATTATTTTTGGTTGCAGAATTTTTATTCTTTATTCAATCTTTGGTAGTTCCCAGTACGAATGAATACAACATTAACATTTAATAACAACAAATTTCAAATTTTGCAATCGTTTTTCTTTTGCTGCCGTTGTCCATTTCAGTCCTTGTCGCGTCCCGCTCACGCTTTGGGAGTAGGAGTCCTAAAAATGGAGGTTTGTGGGGATAGCTTTCTGAGTTCTAACTCTGGATTGTAATTGGGAATAGAAATTACCTGGTCAGGGTGTTTAGCCTTGTAAGCCCCTTCCTCCTCCCGTTTGAATTCCTCTATTTCCTCCAACTCCTCCTGCAAGACCTCCTGTGCTACCCCTACCTCCTCCTCCTCCTCTTCCTCCTCCTGTTTGAATTCCTCTATTTCCCCCAACTCCTCCTCCAAGACCTCCTCCGGCCGTAGCCATAGCCATTTGGAAGATGGTGGCAACCAGGAAGAACAGGAAAACAGCCTGAAAACACAATTCAAATCATCATCAAACCTAGACTCTTTACTTATTAGGCAGCATTATTGTTCATTCAATACAAAGTTCCAAAGTCAGATACTCGACGCGAGAAGGTTGAATGCTTACAATGCGCATCGTGGTGTCTGGTGTGATTTGTTAGGATACAGATGACTGGAGGCAAGTCTAGCTGTTGTGATTCTGACAGCTTTCTGTACTGCCTTATATACTCAATAATCCGGTACAAAACACAACCGTAAAAATTATCTCATCACTAAATTGTCCATTTAATATTTTTATGAATCTGTCTGTAATCTTGCACCTGCACTCCTGTTGTGTTGCAACTTCAAATGAGTCTTTCTCTGCATGCGATGACTTCCACCTGCATTTTCAGCAGAGCAATTGAAACACCTTTACAGTGTCGAGATGATTTAAAATTATGATAATGTATTGTGTTGGCCTTATTAACTCATTGATCCCAATTCTAAATACAGCAAAGTAAGCTTAGCACTAAAAAGATCTCGTCGTTTGACATGTGAAAGTACTGTACAACTTTATTACACGATAATGGCTTGGAAATGACACTGAAATAATGTGTTACCTTTCTCTGCTGGACTAATAAAAGCAGAATGTGACATTTTGGGGATGTCCATAAGATACGTGGACAAATTTTTACCATTTTTAACTCCCCTCCCCCTCACTTTACCAGCAGATACAAACATAAAAATTTTAGGTTACGGCTACTGTATTTTGAGAGAGCAGTGCACAGGAATTTGAGACAGCCACTGTACAGCAATTCTGTAGTCATGATGTCATGGACTTTCCCCATTCCCCTTAACGTAAGTTTTTCTGTTGAACTATTTGACTCCTTTAGCGGTGATTTACCCGAGTAAAAATGTACTGTCTTTTATTATTTAGTATTACTGTGTAACGGCACGGTTCGACAACCAGCCTTACTATTGCCAAGGCACGGCCATTGTAACGACGCGGTGGTCAAACGTCCTTACACTGCAATGGAACATTCTCCCAACAAGCTTTGCAGCAACCTTCCCTACCCGCAACGGTTGATACCATTTGCACAGGAAAGGCATTGGGTCAATGGACCAGTCCAGGACCGTGCCCCACCTGTGTGAATCCATGTCGACAGTACCAAGAAAAAGGTTTTGAAAGCCGACGTCAGAAATCTCATACGTCAGCCATTTTTCAAACAGCTCGAGCAACTCTTTTTATGGGGTGACGTAAGGCTGCCCAATCTAAGGTTGCAAACCAGTGTACAAGTGTTAGATAAGTGGTGACTATTTAGCATTGTACGAGCGAGAATAATTGTGGAAATAAACTCAGTGTTGTGTCGAAGAGTTGAATGGTTTCGCGCATTATTTTCGCATATTGTAACAAAGGAACGTTACAACTGCATTGTCCCAACCTCCAAAATTTGAAATCAATTAGCCAAATGTCTCATACAAGCATTTCCCTTTTTTTATTTCTTTACGACCCATAGACCTCAGTAGAATTAAATTAAAATGATCAACAACATTTTACGTTTCAAAAACATAAGGCATGTTGCGATAATTGCGATAAATTGCGGTCGAAAAATGGTAAACGAACGAAAGTGTCTCGAAACAGCGTGTCCCATGTGAAAGCTCTAATAGGACTGTATGTTGAAAGTGTGTCCAAGCCACATGCAAGTGTACGAGCGACTCACAGGGAAGGCGCAGACACTGAATGCTCCCATTGAATCGCATGTATCTGATGTCGCTCAAAATGTAGTGGCCGTACACCAAGTATCCAGTGTGAAAATAGTCTTAATCTTCCACTTCCCTTAAATTTGTATACTTTAAAAAAAACCTCCCCGTCTTTTGCTGTCCACCTGGTCTTCACTTATAGTGGCAATGGAATCATAGCCACCCCGTTCGACAGTAGACAAAGTTATTCCATCTTTGATGCTCTATTTCCAGTTTTAATTTGTCCCTGGCCATTTTGGGCACCCTGTACAGATGTGGGAAAAACTCCTTTTCCATTTCGAAAGGTGAAATTAAAATTAAAGCCTTATTTGAACTTTCATCAAGGAAAAAATAAATTTTTACTTCAAATTGTTTTTTTTCTTTTACGTGGCACCTTAAGTGACCTTTCAGATGCTTTCCGCATTGACATTCACAAAGTAATTTTATTAAGTGAGCTTAATGTTCGTACATTTGATAGCGTGTTTGGGTCCGCGTGTTATCGAATGAATCGTGAAGACATTATTTTTGGATGCAGAATTTTGATTCTTTATTTAAACTTCAGTAGATCCTAATTCTAATGAATATAAACTTTAGAATATAATAACAACAAATTGGAAATCTTGCAAACATCATTCGTTCGCTGCCATTGTCCATTTCAGTCCTTGTCGCGTTCTGCTCACGCTTTGGGAGTAGGTGTCCTGCAAATTGAGGTTTGTGAGGATAGCTTTCTGAGTTCTAACTCTGGATTGTAATTGGGAATAGAAATTACCTGGTCAGGG
>WWPM01021616.1:0-19555 GCA_023279145.1 Glomeris maerens
GGGGGAGGAGTTTCCAACGACAATGGAGTACAAAATTTTACTAAACGACCACACAAACAAATAAGACTAAGAAGAAAAACCTGTTAGTTAAGTTAATTAAATAATAATAAGTAACTAATAATTCGAAAAATAATCACAGGTTTCAAGGCGCTGGCGAAAAACGTGGTGGGGGATGTCGTTTCTAGGATTGGTAGAATCGATGTAGATCGATACTATCGATATCGCGCTAATAAGGCCTAGTGTTCTTTTTTTGGGCGGGGCTTGTCATCCTCACTAAACAACTCCGCAATCTCATTGGCAGTCTGGCTG
The DNA here is from genome assembly GCA_023279145.1 of Glomeris maerens. Taxonomy (NCBI): domain Eukaryota; kingdom Metazoa; phylum Arthropoda; class Diplopoda; order Glomerida; family Glomeridae; genus Glomeris; species Glomeris maerens. The sequence goes on from WWPM01021616.1 coordinate 310, forward strand.
CTGCGATATTGACACAGTGCACTTATATAAGGGTTTAAAAAAAAAACAAAAACAAATCTATAAAGTCGTCCAACGATAAGAAATGCAGGATGTGACGTCACGTATATTACAAATAATTCTAATTTGATGGAGCTCGTTTCGGCGCCATCTCGGCTAGAAAAGCATTCCAAAATGGCCGACAATTGGCACATCACAAGTTTGCCTTATAATTGCAGCAGAGTAACGTCATATGTTGCACTTATCTTTGGACGAACTACAAACGTAATTCATTTAGAATTTAGCTCTAGTTCTTTTTGGAAAACGGCTCGTGATGAGGTAGACCCGATTGGCCGGAAAAGGTCACGAAGACGAGCGGTGGGGCGGGGCGAAGGGAGGTATCTGCTCGTCCGACTCCGCCTCCGCCGCCGGTGCCGACCAACGCCGTTTGCGCGAGCACGAATCAGGGGGCGTGACGTCGGAGGAAGAGGGCGGGGGAGTTGCCGTGTCGCCCGTTGATGGGCGTGTCTTGTGCGTGAGCGACACGCAGACGTCACCCACTTGGAGCTTGGAGCAGGTGAGGCCGTACCGGGTTTTAGTGCGTTCCGGGCAACACGAAGACCAGCCTTGTCCGAACACGAAGAAAGGGTGTTCAAGGGCAGCCTCAACGGTCACCTGCTCAAACAAAATTAGATCGGTCATTACAAAAAAACAACTGCGTCTTTTACCACGAGGCCCCCATTTGAACTTAATTAAAAAAATTCGAACGTTCATCTTGGCTGGATCGCGCTATCCCGGCATATCGATATATCGCTGCATCGATATCGGTTAGGCCCAAAGCGCCCAAGAGTCTCGGAAGAAACACTTTTAACGAATAATTGACCAAACCCAAGGGACCGAACCTAGTCTGATCTGAACTACGATAAGCCTCAACTAAACTAACCCGAAATTACCTAACCTAACCGATATCGATGCAGCGATATATCGATCTGCCTTTGAGCTTTTGTTATTACGCTGTAGTACTAATTTTAGTTCACCGTTTTAAATGTGCAGAAATGTGGTTTGACAGTGTACATCTTGATCGTTATTTGGCTTCCCGGGGATTGCATTGCAAGGTCATGAGACTTGTGGTCGGCCTTGAACTACATTCCTAGCATAGAAGCGCGAAAAAACGCACCTGCACACGGCGTTCACCGACCGAGAATCCGAGAAGCGCCACCTGCCGGCCGCCGCCGACATCGGCGTCATCGTCCTCGTCGTCGGTGATTGACCTGCAGTCGACCCGAACCAAGGTGCTAGAGTCGATCTTCAAATGGTGGCTAGCGTCTGCACTTGCCACGAAGTCATCAGTCCTCATGTCCTCCACTCGTTTCAGTTCCCCAGTCGCCAATTGGATCATCGATCCCCTGGTGAAATGCGCCGGATACAGCAAGCGGCCTCGGCTTTCCGGCATTAGTCGCTTCGCCACGCCTCTCCTCCGTCTCATGGGCGTGGAGACGGGCGGTAGCGCCGCCGCCCCTCGCTCCTCCTCTTTGATATCTTCCAATCCGCTCTTGTTACCACCGGTAGACGACGTTCTCGACGACAGGAAACGGTGTTTCAAGCTGCCTTCTTTTCCCTCGATCGCGCCGCCTTTCCTGGGCGGGGTCGAAGGCTGAGGCGGTGGTGGAGGTGCGTTAAAGGCGGGGCTAGTTGGCGACGGCGGGGGCGGAAACCTGCGGAAACCGCCCGGCGATTCGTCCCCGAACGACAGGGGCGGTACCAGCTGATGAGGCGGGTTGGAGGAAGAGGGCGGGGTACACACTCCCCGCCCCATGGCGTGCGTGGGCGGGCTGAGCCCCGTGAACGCCCCGCCCCGAGCTGGGTGCAGCATTGTCGCCGGCGAATAGAAGGCACTATATGACGCTGTCGAAGGAAGGGCGGGGTTAGCGTAGAAAGGAGGCAGGCCGACGTACAGAGGGGGCGGGGCGTACATCCGAGGTCTGATTGGGTACAATTCCTGATTGGAAGTAGGCGGTGTACCTGTCAACAGCAAAAAAATAATCATTACCCAACCTGATAAAATAGACTCGTCCATTCCCCTTGCCAGGTTCGGACTGTTCAAGTTCGAAAGAAGGGGGGTACAGACCGGAAACGGGAGTCCGGTGGTGGGCGGCGACATCAGCCAACCATCGCAAGCTCTCGCCTCCATTGTAAGGGCTGCAAATGTCTGCTGGGGGAGGAGCATTATGGCCAACTTGCCCCGACCTTGCGGGCAAGGGCCCTTGCTGACCTCCTCCATTCATGAGGTCCACTTCGGTACAATCTGGTGCCGAAGGTAGATCCTCGTCGTCGGGGGGCGGCGTCGTCTTCCATCCGGGGGCCTGTCCATCGGAAGGGGCGGGGGACGAAGAGGAAGAGGGCGGCGACAGGAACCACGAAGGGGGCGGCGGGGGTGGCAGGAAGTGGGCGTGGCCTAGGAATGCAGCCGCGTACGACAGATGCTGTTGATGATGATGCTGCTGCTGCTGGTGATGGCGGCGGTGGTGATGGTGCAGGCTAGCTATGCGAGCCGGGGTGGGCGTGGCCAGACTCAGCATCGACTCCGCCCCCACGCATTCCCTTGGCAGCGTGTCTGCAAATAAAAGACGGTCAGGCTCAAGGACGCGGGGTTCAACAAACGACCGCGACAACATCCTGGTGCTAGTAAACCCCCCAACCCTACTTTCCCTTCCCTTCCCTTCCCTCACCTCCCACACCACCCTTCCATCTCTCACCAGGTCACGTGCCTTTCCCAAAAACCTCGCATTCCCGCCCGTTTCCCCCCCCGGACGAAAAGAACGAGTCACTCGTATCGATACTATCGATATACTCTCAAACGCACCTCGTGCGCTTCATAATAACTCACCACCCTTGTCTTATTAACTAATAAAATAAACAATTTTTCGCTTTCGTAATCGTACATTTGTGTTTTACAAAAGTTGTACTACATACTTATATTTCTATTTTACCTGCGGCCCTATTGGAATTGAAGGTCAACATCGCCCAATTGAATCCATTGTAATTAGTTCGTGTTTAAATCTTGAAATTCTTGTAGCCTTTTTTTTGGTTTCTTCTGTTCTCGACTTGGATTTCTTTGTAGCTGTGTTGAGTTGTCAAAGAGTGTCGCTAAATTCCCCGATAACGACGTCCTAGAATGGGCGATTAGTCATCATCATCATCATCATCACCACCACCACCAACACACTGAAGTTGGCGATATATCGATAACATTCGATATTGCTCTTTGGACTCAAGATGGCGCGAAGTGCGGCAAAGTTAATCTGCGCACAATTTTAAACTACTCCATCGGGGAATGAGTAAAAAGTCCAAAGTCGGATTCCACTATCTAGCTTATTAATAGTAGCGAATGATGTGGTTGTTGAGGAATTAAAAAGGAAAAACTTTACTCAGGCCTAAGTAAGAGATTTTCCACTGACTTTAAAAATACTTCCTAAATAAACAAACAAAAAAGCAAATCCGTTCTATTTCCTATTCAAATGTTCAGATTTGCATTACAGCATTCTCTCATGTTGTCAACCAACCAAAGAAGCAAAAAAACAAAATTTGCAAGTCAGTGCTAACTAAAATAATGCAAACTCTTCAAAATGGCCCCTGGAATGCAGAATTGGCATCAAAATGGCGCCGTTGGTGCCATGTGCATCTCGTAGATAAGAGTGCACACACACAAAAAAGTAAAGATGCACGTCCAGAGGAATGACTTCTTGAAATTGCATATAGCATATATGAAGAACAAATAAATAACTGTCGTGACGTCACAGGAGAAACATCCCACTTCTTCGTAGCTTCGGCTTTTGCGTCGTCTGCAACGAACGCTTGTGCAAGTCCAACTTCATTTTCCGTGTCCGCGCTTGCAAAAACTTGCTTGTTTAGAGAAGATGTCCGTGCATCGATTGGATGCTCACACGTTTGCTTCGACGATAGCGAGCGAAATCCGGGGGCTACACAGTCAGGAATGCCGCATATCACACACACTCTGACCTCCCCCTTAAACAACGGGCCAGACGAGCCCCCTCATGGACGAGCACTACGTGCAAATGATCACGTAATCGAAACGTTCTTCGAAACGCTCTCAGCGCCGCCTGTCCGCCGAACGCGACTCAATGCTGTAGCCCCCGAGCTTGCGTTCAACGCCCCTAGGGGCGCATCGGTGATTCGAATTACATACGCCGAAGCGAGTCTCTTTCTTCTTTGAATATGTACATAAGAAAGTTCTGGGAATGCCTGGGAAGTTTCGTACCGCCCTTTTTTGTCATCCCCTCCTCCCCCCCCACTTGCCCTGGACGAGCATGTCTGGGTAAAAAGGGTGGGCAAACGAGGTAGGGGGAAAAAGAAGCGAAGGGAAAAAGAGGATCGTTCGCCATCCTCCCTCGACCCTCTCGGACCACCCTGAAATCCCCGGGGATTGGTAGAGTCCATTGTGAGAAGCGCCGCGAAAAATGTGCGCTAATGTGTCAAAAGTGTGTCGCTCCCCTCCGAACCCTATTCCATTAGCTCATCGCCGCTGTTCCCTGTGTAATTAACCGACGGCGTGACGTCACGATCGCGATGGAAACCACGTGACCATCTCCCAGACCACGGATGTTTATAAAAAAACAACCAATAGATCAACTTTGCATGGATTATTAATGATCAAATTGATGTTTTCCAATACGTGCATTGAACTAATCTTCATAATGCTTTGTAATTCAGTTCTACTCATTGCGGATCCATTTTTGGAGTCCAAAAGAAATGCGGATCGGAGCGAAGTTTAATCAGTGATAAATTTAAAAGTTTCAAAATAACTGGGAAACCCTCTAATATAGATGGTTACTCTGCAATGCAGCGTTAATTAGTTGAATAAATATTTTAAAAGATTTTTTTTTGAAGGCGGGATCAGGGGAAAAAAATGGTTTTCAGAGATTTCGATCCGCATTTATCTCCGTCGCTATAATAATTTGCGCTTGATGGCAAAATTTGAAAAGCTGCACTGATTGGAGAAATCTGTTCAACAGGGCGTAAATGCTCCGTTGAGAGAGAGAGAAAAAGAGAAGAAAAACTGGGATGAAAGCTTTCATAGATTATATCGATCGATTGCCGAGGTAACAGTGGGTCAAGGCCGATCCGCACGTGACGTCACAGCTGTGATAAATGAATGAAACTTTATCGACCTGTTCTGATCGATATTTTGACGACAACGCCCATCCGCCGCATTGTTTCCCGTCCATGAACACGGCAAAAAAACAAAACAGCAGACTTCATTTTCTTAGAATTCATGCACTGTGCACAAATTTAACGTAAATCTGCGCAAAATCTGCTTCCAAAAAGAGCTGGCAACGCACTCGCAGAGGGGGCGCTGCCGGATACGTAAACAGCCACTCCAGCCCCGTAACGATGGAACGTCACTCGTGAATTGAGCATTACAACTAGCGGTGGTCACCCCTCCGCCCGCTATAGTGCGATACTCGTTCGGCAGCAGGAAGTTGTTCGCCGAGTGGCGATTGCGCATGCGTGACGTATAATAAAATCTTGTGGAAACTATACTCATCGTTTCCGGGCGATCACACATAAAATTGTACAATACGACAGCTAATTCGTGAAAATCCGGTTAAAAAATGACGCAAAACAGCACTACCTGCGTTTTTCGTCCAATCGCTTGAATGCAGTTTTGGATGCAAAGAATACCGAGTTTGCGCTGTTCACTTTGGCCGGGGTTCACTAGCTCTCCCTCCCCGGCCAGGCAACCGTTTCGTCCGGCATTCCGTTCGCATATGCGAGCGGCGAATGACAGCGCTTCAGCTGCCAGACGCCACGGCCGCAGGGCGGGGCTTCGGCTTCGCCCGGCCCACTCGGGCACAAATTTCGAATTCCCCGCAGTACAACATGCATGAAAGTTTTGCATTTCGCAGGTTAATAAAATACGCTCTTCTAGTCACACAAATTTACAAATACACAGCAGATTCCCCACTTAATTGCATTGTCGTTCTCACTTCAAATAAAACACTTGATAAGATATGATAATAAAACAACAATAAACTCAATATCCATTTTGGAATCCATTATGGTTACAAAATTTGTAGTAATACATACTGTAGTTTGTAATGTTTTTAAATGACTGACATGATGTTCATTTTACAGTTCAATTCCAATTATATAATTGGCATTTCCATACAGGAGAATCAGCCATGTTTTTCCCCCCAGAAAAAAGACATTTGCAAAATCCAATAGTGCAAAACATTTTGCAAAATTTGTTTTCAAATTTATGTTCTTAAAATTAATTGCAACTTTTATTCTGATAACTGTGCAATTAGGTCTTCAAAAACAAACAAGGCAATAAACTATGAAAGTAAACCGACTATGATAACAGCTAATGCATCTAATTTGAACCACCAGAGGGCGCAGAACAATAGCACACAAATTATAATTAAATTCGTTTGAAACAATTTAATTCAATTTTATGCATGGCCTTTGCAATCCGATCGATTCTTGTTGTTTTGCAAGATGGAAGGTTAAAGTTGTTGTTTTGATTGAAAAGTACAGTATGTATGAAGTTGGATCGGCCATGAGATATAAATAACAATTAGTGGGCGTTGCCTTTGAGGTCAGTTTTGCAACTTCACAACTCATTGCCTTGTGACTTGGACCAAAGCGAAGATAAAATCCGATGCTAACAGACGGATTTCAGTCTGGTGCAAACAATTTACTTCTGTAATACATAGGCCTATCAGTAAGTATATTACATAGATACACCTATAGCTTTATATACACCTTATCTGTGATTTTCTTGAGAATTTAAAACTTTTTCAAAGTAAATTTTAACCGATAAGAGAAATAAACTGTTGCACCAAGAACTTCACAGTGTAATGACCTCGGTGTAATATAAATCTGCTTCTTGCCCAATAAATTGTATCCATGAAATTATATGATACAAAAGTGCATATAATATATTAATTCAAATTTGAGCGCCAAAATTCAAATAGTAGTTTGAATGACCCATTATGGATCAATGTTTTCAATCTTTGCACAGGTTAAGATATGATAAATTTATGTCTTAATGTGATTAACTTAGAAAGATTAAGTTCATTTACGAGGATTTCGTCGATAGATCAGTTGGTTGAGCAGCAATTAAAAATGGATTTAACATATATGTTGCAAAAAGTAATTACTCTATAATAAGGTTTCGTCGATAACTCAGTTGGTAGAGCAGTTGATTGTCTACAAACAACATTATCATACTCCCAAATGGTGTACAAAACATAAGTAAGTTTTAAATTGTTCCCCCCCAACCATTTACAAGTTACAATTCGATGAACAGCTATTTCCAAATTAATGGCATCGGGCGTTTTAAGATTTTAAATCTTTTTGAATCCAACTTTCCCAGAAGATTTCAAAACATTTTGAAAGCCAACTTTTCTTGTCACACAATTACAATACGGTCCCCGTAAACAATGGTATAGTGGGTACCATCAAAATTCCCACGGTATCAAGTTCTAACAAGAAAGAAATCCCGAACGCCTTTAACTTCAAATCTGCGGTTTTTCTTTTTACGATACGGTGAAAAATAACAATTCAAACAAAGAGTTAATCGAAGTTAAAAGGACATTCCCACCATCCAAAATTTGATATGTATCTCACTTATATTCAATTATTCCCCGCTTTTGTTTTTCTGAAACATACAAAGGCTAATGCTCTGCACCGATTTTGCTGAAACTTTTAATTACGTCAATTATTTTTACGGCTATCGAAGGCAATTAGTGATATAAATGCCAGACAGAATCTGTTCAAATATACATTTCATTCATTTTCAGTACTAGCCTAGCTGTATTTTCCATAGCAATTTACGGCGTTTTATTTATTTTTCCCCATGCTATTTGTATGGGAATTTTTCACATCGCTGAAAAATTATCTTTTTATGTCATAAATAAGTGAAGGTCCCGCATCAGATGAGATGTGTTTTACTTTCCCCCAGTTTCTTTTATTCTTTAAACCTTTTTTCATCCAATTTTGAAAACGCTTTTGCAATATTCCCCATGTTTCAGTTTAAACAAAATTTCTAGTCATTAAACTCGTTCTTTTCCATTCAATTCGGTATTATTCCATTCCTTAGACCCCAACAAAGATTACATTAATGTTGCTTTGGATTAAAATTTGTTAGAAGGAAGGGTTGAATACATATAAAAGTGCATAGCCTTATCCGGATCAATTGGGACTAAAGGATATTGTCCGGATAGAAGATAAAAACTTAATGTAAACTACTTTTCACACCATTTACAGTACTAATAACATTGCTTTTCCCATCGGGATATGTTAGGATCTGTACTGTAATGAATTAATATTCGTATTTGTTATGCACTTTGTTACCAGACTACACCAAAGATGGCCAACTTCTGCTATTCAATATTCTGGCTCGTAGTTCTCGTGCTCATCAGTTTCATTGTGGCCGGCTTCTGCGCCTTTTGGTACATCATCCTCAGCGTGTTCACACCGTGTATAAATGGGCTGAAAAGCGTAACGGACTTCCTTATGAAAGGCATCACTTTCCCCAACACTTGTTCCGACAACATGGTTCACGGCAGATCTTACAACAGCATCTGATTTTCCTTCTCGCCTCGCCATTGTTCACCCTCCTCCGCTGTACCCGCCTCGCTAACAAAAAACCTCAAATAAACTTACAACAATTATACGTGTGTGGGTCAAACATTTTAATATATATGTTATTATCATCATTTAGATAAAACTAACTCCCAATTTTCCAGCCCCCGAAATCCGAAAACCCAAAAACGGACAGTTTTACGGTGCGTATTATTACACTTTGGCGCGTGATGGGAATGTAACCGCTATTCTTTACGACACGGTGCAAAATACTACGGCTATTTGGTGTCAAATCATTTTAGCTACCGAACGAGAATTTCAGCATCCGTACGCAAAAAAGTCTCGCACTGCACTTTCTGATCGAAAGAAACCGACACAGAAAAATAGTGGAATTTTAGAGAGCTGTTTTTTTTCCCGGCGTAAATTCTTCCGTAACGCAACCTTCCCCCGTAGGTGGAATTTTTCTCACGCTTCCATCAAACCCATCTTTTGTTACATTGTGAATAATCCATCGCCCTCGAATGAAAAGGAGCCGGTAACGTCTTCGATATATACTGCGTTGGGTTCCGTTTGTTAGCGCTTCAAAATATATAACCGCTGGGAAAACGGCTATTTTTTGCTCACGTTAAATAGGAAGGGATGAAGAAAAAAGGCAAGTAATGCAGAATAATAAGACTGTTTTTTTGGGGGGGGAACAAAGGTAAAAGGAGGAGAAAGTTGAAAGCAGATGCATCTTGAATTTGCATCCGCTCTGAACGTGTGCGACGGGTAAGGTATACACGTATAACACGCAACTTTTGCAACGAACGTACGATTCCAAAACAAATATTAAACACAGCCTCGTTGCGCAGAGCAGATCTTCGCAACAAGTGGAATTTGGCTTCTTCCAAAACACGAGGTCCGTTAGTTCAAATCGGGGGTAAAGGATACGGCCGGTTCCTAGTGGCGAGCCGAGGAGGCGAAGGTTTGAGCCAAGTAGAAGCGGTAGACGAGCGAAGCGACCGCGGCAAGGGCCACGGGCAACAACCAACTTCTCCAGGAGCTGCGTTTCGCATCAATGGAAAAACTCAATTCAAGTAAGAGTTACTTTTAAAGGTGAACTGACAAGGTTTTCTAATATACCCTGAAAATTACACTGAAGAACAATTACAAAATATAAATAGCTGTTTTTTTTTTAAATTATTATTTAAGATTATCAATTATCTTGTCCTATACAGGGTGTCTCTAAATTCATTGTCAATACTTTAGGAAATGTAATTAGAGTACGCCAAAAGAAACGTATACAGCGTTATAAGACGTTACGCGTTTTAAGACACCTGAAGCAAAGTCCCGATTTCATTCCAGCACGTGTTTTGGATCGGATATAAGACACGTTTCGTTATTAAACACTAAAACCGAAAGACATTTGAGTGTCTTATAACGTAAATATTAATATATCAACCAATTTTTATTAAATGTATTCACTCCATTAAGGATAAGTGAACAAAACTTCCAATAACTTATATCTGTTAATATCTACACAGAGAAAGACGCGCATTTATGATTTCCACAATAAAGTTAATAGTAAAGAAAATAACATTTTGTAACGGCTAAAGTTTCAATGTACTATGTGTAAAAAGGAAAGTTTGTCCAAACTTTGCAAATATTCGGATTTGCACGGTAATGACGGGAAAAATTGATGAACGTACACATTATTGAATTATACCCTCCTCCCCCCATTTTATCGGACACTTGTCACAACCACCAAAGACCCCTCCCTTTTAAAGCGAACGTATTTTATGGATGATCCCAAAGGAAGTCACAGTTTTATTATTCTTCGGTGTAATTTTCAGGTTTACCCTAGAAATCCTTTTCAGTTCACCGTTAAAATGAGATCTCGGAAATGCTACATTTTCCAAAATTCTCTAGATTTTCTTCATCACAGTTAAAATCATTGAATGTACAAAATTGTTCTCAAATACAAGACAAGTTACTATACCAAACTGTATAGTTCTGAATACAAGTGAATCAACTCCATTTCCGAAACCTCCCGTGTCAAAAAAATGACCATTACTTTGTGTTCGTCTCCGTACGCTCCTCGTTCTCCTGTTCCTGTTAACAAACAAAACCCCAGAAATTAATTAGGTGAACGCTCCGCGAGCGAACGCCGGTACAACACTGATAACGAGAAGCGTGATAGTTATTTTACTAGAAACTTCTGCACGTGATAAAAGCAACGCAAGTTGTTAATTCCGCAAAAAAACAACAACAACAAAATCAAAAAGTATAGTTTGTGAATTATTCAAACATCCGTCAATTGTGACTTTTACTTCGCAGTCAAATCCAAGTGGGAATAAATTCAACGATGATCGTACACACTTCCGCCGCGTGATTCTTAACACGTGCACCGTTCATTTGCTGACAGTGACTGTGCAACAAAAGCGCAGAAAGCCTTGAAATCACCTGTAGTTATTACACCCACTTGGAGACCGTTTTAACGAAGAAGGAGGAGGAGTACAATATTCGGAAGAAGCTCGGGATGAACACGCAACGTATCGCGCCATGGGAAAGAAATCTACTTACCGTGCAGATTACATCCTCGAGTTTGTTTAAGCATATGTGCAAATAATACAAGCTTCTTTTTACACGTGTTGGACAGACACAACACTTCACGCTTTTCTTATTACTGCGACTCGCATTGCCGCTGCGATTTGCCGGACGGTACCGCTACACTTACCGCCTTTTTCTGTATCAACTCCTTGTCTTCCTGCGCAAAGAAAAGTTATTCGGAAAACGGGTTAATATAGTACACGGTTTCCGTGAAAATACCACGAGAGCAATTACCGCGCATAGTTCTCCGATTTTGTATTGTTCCATCATTGCCCTGGCATCGGTCGAGTGTCCCACGTCATCGAATGCTTCGCTGCCGTCTTTTCCTGTTAAAAATTCGCATTCAATCAACTTCACATAATAATACCAGAGCAATTTGGATACAGTTTTTAACAAGGAAAACGATTTTACAATGTTATTTATGTCGATTGAGTCATCATTACTAGTTTCATTTTGTACAATTGGAATTTTGCTGCAATTACAAATGGGCATATTGAATTTTGAGATCGATAAATTCGACCTGAAATTCCATACTACAGCTGTAAAATGAGGAAGCCTGTTGACAACAGAAGCCCCCAATCAATTTCTAAAATGTATTGATTATAACAGTAATAAGTACATCAAATCATACAATAAAAATCCGTAAATTTACAATTTGCAACTTTTCTTGAAATTAGCACAGCAGAAATTGTAAATTTCAGTATTAAAAACACAATTTTGGACCACCTGTTACATAGTAGATTCTGTTTAAAAAATATCAGCACCAGATGGCGCCATTTTCCAATCCACAACCTTCGCTTCATTCATTTTGCTTTGTCATCCAATAAACTTGCTTACTTTAATGAAAAGAAAGATGCAATACCTGCTTGCTCAAGTAGCACTTCTTCTCCCCCAGGATGCTGCAATGATAAAATGAAAATAAGGAAATAATAAAGGAAAAAAACCTCTGCAAGGTTGCAAATTAGATCCCATTCAAGATGGCGGCCTTATCGATCTTCTATTTTTGGAAATTATTTACAATCTCCATCAGCTACACAAAAAAACAACAACAAAACAACTACAGATATGAAATCCCCTTAGGTATGCAAATGCTACATTCACGAGTCTATTTCGGGCAAATCCGGCTCTCATGGGTCTGTCTGTCATTTTTCTTTCTTCGTATAAATAGACCTCCAGTGGGCGCCATTTTTATTTTTTTTTTCCAAAAAATTGTCAACAAGTTATTTATTACGAAAAAAGCGGTTCAAAAGATCATCGGAAAAAAACCTCCACGTATTATGATGCAACAGTATGTTATCTGTGTGTATTTGATACACCCTGATTACAATTAATCATATTTTTCATATCAGTTACCATATCGATATAATATCGATACTTCCCATGTAATGAACTTCTTTCGCGCATTTTCAAGACAATCCCAGTGAAATAAACACGGTAATCTTATAAAATTGCATAAAACAATTCAAATACCAGTTTATTTGCACTGGATGTCAAGCTATTATTGATTAAAGTTGCTACTTAAAATCGATTTTGTTATACAAATCGGTTAAAATTCATTATAAGGTTAAGAAAAATATCGTTTACGTAAGAAATTTGAATATCTTGAAGAAGAGCTCTGAATCTGGGTGCCAAGGGTGCAATTTCAAAGTTTAAATGTCACATGATGGGAAGAAAAAATATCAATGAGCTCAAGGTGAAGAGTTGCCAAGTCGATAACGAGGGACGGATGCTCGAGTTACGCAAACTCGAGTTACGAATTCCTCGCTTTTACGAACACCTACATCGAAAGTGTTTTCTGCTATCAACAACTCCGATATCGATTCCTGCCGATTGCATAAGGATTCAGAATCATTACTGCAAGACACTACGAATGTAACCAAGGTCGGTTTATCGAATATAATTGAAATTAATAAAATAAAAAGCTTCCCAGAATCCTTAATTACGCATTTTCATTTCATTTCTTAAAGTTCTTCTTTAATTGATGCAGTTGAAGCTTCCCTCGCATCAGAGAGCATGCATCAACATCTTTCGCAATTAATTCCTCGATTTCAATGGGAAGAATGCGCTCAAGCGAACAACCGGTATATTTTCACTTATATAAATGATAACCGGAAAATCCCAAAGTGGAAGCGCCGTAAATCGGGGAGGGGGGAGAAAAGCCTTCTGAAAAAACCGCGAAAAAACGCAATCACGCTGATTATTGATGGATCGACTAATATGTACGAAATTCTGACTGGAAAATGTGCGAATTAACGCAATGTAAAGATACGATGGAACTTACTTCGTCTAGAAATTTGGAAACATCGTAAACGTTTCCATGGATTACAATCCAAGCTGATTTGTTGAATCGATGCTCATGCACTTCCTTAAGTGTATAAAAAGCTTTCTTCTCTTCGACTGCAGTGTTATTGTCTTCCGTCGCTTCTGCATCTTTCTTCTCCTCGACCGTAGTGTTATTTGCTTCCGCCATTCCTGTGAAGAGATTATAATTACGAAGATACACGTAGCATAACCTTCCCAAAGGGAAGCATGGAGCGGCAAGCGAACACTGCGCGATGGCCGATTACCACGTCGCACTCTGCGCAACCTCCTCCCCAATCAACATGGACTTGTCCTTTCAACGCAACCGCAAGGACTATATTTTAAATCAGCTAATCAGGGAAGAACGCACCATAATGACGTCACAATACGGTTTGGGTACGTGAAGAACGCACCATGATTACGTCACTATCATGTTTGGTTGGTGGTATACTTCTACAGTGCTACTTTACTTCTATACAACCAATACGATATAGCTATAAGCTGATAACACACGCCTACTCTCCAAAAATAAAATATGATTGGTAAGCGGAGAATCAGCTTCTAGCAACTTGATTGGTTGGTAAAATTCCCTCCCCCCCCGATGTACAGCGCGCGCAATAAAACAGTTCAGCGCAACAAACTTGCAGCAAACCAAGAGTATTGCATTTTTCTTCGTAGAACTGTCATCAAAATGTTGCATGAAAATAAACGCAATGCATTTTTTTGAATTTGTAGTTTCTCAAGGAGTCCAGAACCAGGAACGATACACCGAAGCTGTTGGAATTCGGGTATCGATACGATTCGGTATCTCTTCCCGATGAAACGTGATTGGTTCGAAACCGGTATTTAATCTCGCCCACTGAGGACAGGGACGTATAAATATGGAAATCTCGCGCGCTTCCTCGCGGACGGAAACCGAACTACCCGGTCTTTGGGTCGGCGATCGCCATCGCGTATGCAGCGGTGATTTTGCAAAGGCGCTAACAATCCACATCCATCCTCATCGTAGCCCGACATTGCAGCAATGTTGAGGTTATTCTCAAGGCTATTGCTCTTTGGGCTGCTCGTTCTTCCATTTATTTTCTCAATAAGTGGATCCGGTGAGTTTATATCCGGACGTTTGTTGCATACGTGGCACACGTCATTGCTCTCTTGAACTTTTGCACCTTCCACGTGTAATCAAATTATTTTTTGCTTGTTGGCACAATGCAACCCAAAACCCTATCAAAAACCTTACTCTCCATTATATTACACTGAAAGTATTTATGCCTGGGGTTTGTTTTCTCAATTTATCACGATTAAAGCGCCATTTTATCTTTGGATTTTGTATGCAAATGAGGCTAATTATGACAAAATGCTATGTGCAAAGGTCAGATGGTGGCCCTGGCAGCTGGTGAGGACCCTGTTGATGGAGAAGATGATGACGATGAAGGGCAAGTAGAAAATGAAGATGCTGAAGCAACTTTGCCTAAAGATTCAGTGACTCTTCAGGTCACTCATCTTTTTTTCTCGCCCCCCCCCAAATAAAGTTCATTCAATCCATTAAAACTTGAAACTCGTTCAGGGAGGAGGTGATGAGGAAGAGGATGAAGAAGAAGAAAAGCGGAGTAAGACATCACCAGATGCAGATGCTGTGTTTGTCTTCACGAAGCCAACAAGTTCAGGTTTGTACGAATAGAAATTAAATTGCATTCTGATTGATGATTAACAATTTGTAATAATCTAGATTTACCAGCCGGGAGTGTTGTGGAGTTCCTGGTTGGATTCACGAACAAAGGTTCTGGAGATTTCGTTTTGGACACGTTAGATGCATCCTTTAGGTATCCCATGGACTTCTCGTACTACATTCAAAACGTAAAGACCCAATGTCACTGTCACTCGCTTCAGAAACAATCCCCCCACCAATGAAACTGACTTTCTAATCTCGCGCTTCTTAGTTCTCGACCATCCAGTACAACCGCGTCGTGAAACCATCGCAGCAAGTTACGCTCGCGTACAGTTTCATGCCGAACGAAGCCTTCTCCGCGCGGCCCTTTGGGCTGACCGTCAATCTGGTTTACCACGATGAGGTACATTAAAACTGGCCCTGGAAAGTCTAACTCTTCTCTGTTGTTTAGATCGGGATGAAATGATGCTAATTTCCAATAGATCCTTCTGAAAAATTTGAATGATAACTTGTCAACTCTGAATACATTCCCCCACAACTTAAACCTAATAGATTGTAGCAAGAGAGGGAATCTGTAGACTTAGGTTTTTTGATATTTTACAGACCGGAGCAAGTTTCATCGATGCGGTGTTCAACGAGACCATCAATATAATTGAGTTGGAAGAAGGATTGGATGGAGAAACGTAAGAAGTGATTTATAATAGAATTTAAAAAAAAGGTATATTGATCGAAAGCAGTGTGATGATTCCTTAATGGTTCGTGTTTCACCTGAGTTATGATTACAATTCATTATCTGATGTCTTTCTTTTAACTGCGATCTTAGTTTTTAGTAGTATTTATGAATCCTCCATTTAATACTGGATTTTGCTTTTCCTAACAGGGTCTTCCTGTACATATTCCTGATCGCGTGTGCAGCTCTGCTGGTTGTGGGAGGTCAACAGTTTTTCCACTCGTTCACGGTATTAAACAGTAAATTATTTCGGAATTGGTAAGTACGTATCCCTATCTTAAACTCGTTACGACTCGACAGCGAAAGAAATCCGGTGGCAAATCGAAAGAAAGTCACGGCTCGGCCGAAGTTAACAGTCGGAAGAATAACGAAGTCGATTACGATTGGCTTCCGAAGGAACTACTTCAAAGCATCAGTAAGTAGAAAGAGTTTTAGGCGGAAGGTGAAGAGCATTTACGAGATTCCATCTGTTCTTACTTTCTCAAGACAAGTCCCCGCGCAAGTCGCCGAGGAACTCTCCGAGAGAAAGGCGCGCGAAACCAACCCGCGGCAAAGGAAGCGACGACAAATAAAAGTTGTTTGTACAAACTTACCATGGTTGATGTACGCCGTGGGCTCTCTCTCCTGTATAACGGATGGAATGATTCAGCCCTATTGGGGTTATTTGTATAATAAATTACTTTAAAAAAGAGTTGTTCGTTTATTCCGTTAAATGTAAATATACTTCCAAGTGCAGTTTTAAAAACAAAAGTCACGTTGAGTGTTGGCGTCTGTGCGAAGGTGGCATTTGTACCAGTGTGTTCAGATAATGAACTGCGGTTTGAATCGATGTCAAGCAGTAGCCCTCTTCCCCCAAAAGGCAACTGAAAGGAAATTGTGTTTAAGCTTTTAAATTCCCTAGCAATAGGGCGTTTCAAGGTAAAAATTTATAAGCGTACTCGGCTTAAAGCTTAAAGCGGCGAAATCTTAAGCCGAATTATAAGCGTCATGTCGTGAGAGCGTTGCTTATCACACGCAATTACCTGAAACCATGTACTAGCTGCAAATTAATGAACTAGGCCTAACGGAAATTAAATTTGAAACATCGGACTTAATTCACCAAATATTTATTGCAGTTAGTCCGAATATCACTTATAATACCTTCCAACTGTCAGTCCATCTGTATGTTTCGTTTTGTTTCTTGGGGAGGTTTTCGTCCTCTTTTTGCTTCTGAAGCGATGAAAATCGCTCGAAGCGGAGAAGTGTCCGCCATTTTGTTTTGACGACGAGATCGCAAAATAAGCGCTTATTTCGGGAATAAGCCTCTCTCGACTGGCTTCTTTCTCGCCAACTGATAAGCAGCTGACGTCGTTTCTGCGGATGCGCGGAACATTCGGCTTAACAGCCGAAACGGCTGTTAAGACGTTTCTCCGCTTATAAGCGGAGGCCTTGAAACGCCCTAATATCCAGACAGAAAGACGCAAAACAATAGGGCAGTTTCAAGGCACTGCTTATAAACAGTTTCCGAATGTTCTGCGCATGCGCAGAAAAGACGCCAGCTGCTTATAAGTTGGCGAGAAAATAGCCAGTCAAGAGAGCTTTTTCCCGAAATAAGCGCGTATTTCGCGATCTCGTCGCTTCTGGAGCAAAACGAAGACGAAAAGCTCCCGAGGAACCAAGGAAATCACTCAGATGGACCGACAGTTTGAAGATTAGTGATATTCGGACTAATAACGATAAAAAGCACCGCTCTCGCAACATAACGCTTATAAGCTGGCTTAAGTTATCACCACTTTTAAGCCAAGTACGGTCATAAGCGGTGCCTTGAAGTCCCCTATTATAGCGTATTATGTGCAGATCTTGTTAGAATTAAAGTCGACTGCTACAGATTAGTTTGTAAATGAGATGTTTTACGACTAATAAGTAGCTAGAGTGCGGATTTTACGTGCATTTTGTGTGCAACTTTACTTGCCAAAATTAGCCCAAAAACGTACACAAAAATGATGTCCAAATAATTCCAAATGAAATTAAAACGCTTTTCTGTAAGATTCCTGATCATAAGACGTTCAGCAAAAAAATAAGTGCTTGCACGTAAAATCCGCACTCTACTAATAACCGGTAACAACAATTTAAGACATTTTTTCTGTGAGAAAGGGGTTTCCTTTTTGGATTATATACATCTCCCGCATTCCAATTGAACTATTTCTAAACGTAACTTTTGTGAATTCTTGTCGTATTTTCTGTGGGATTGTTTCCAAAACAAATTTCCAGTTTGTTAGTAATTAGACGCGTACCTTTCACTGACGAGTTCTTCCAAAGCGAGACATTCGGTGATGAGAGGTGCGTACTGCGACTGGACGATCACGTACGCGAGCATTGGGATAAGGTCGTCCGCGCCGCTGAATCACGTTAAACAAAAATATATACTATAACAATACCAAAATGGACGGGTTGCATTTAAGCTAGCACCCGTGAGATAACCAAACCTACATGGAGCGCATTTCATCCGACGATGAAGACTTCTTCATAAAAATAGGATCTTCGCATAAAATTCTCGCGACTGTGACTGTCAAATTCAGAAAAACATCAAAACTAACTCAGACGTTGAAACCCACATATAGATTTTTAAAGTTATACCTAGACAAGAGAGCTTTCGGAGAGGAGAATGCATGTGAGCCACGGCACGCAGCTGCTGCGCAACCTCCTTCAGCTTCTCGACGTTACAAAATTCAGCACTGACCCCCAATTCGCTCGGAGTCTTGTTAACAAGAGTGCCCATAACCTGCTTAAGGGCCCATTCATCTTCGCGATTCGCCAACCTGTCGAAATAACAAAATTCATTGCGTGCAGAGACAGTGGTACCGAAACAACACGATCAAACCATTTATTTTTTACCTGAATACGTTTAGTAGCGCGTCCCACATGCCAACAAAGAACGCGTCTTCCACAAAGGGCCTCCAAACATCACGGCCCGAACACGTACCGACACCCTCGTACGTTAGCACCAATAGGTCTTCCAGCAGTTTGACGGCGGTCCTCACCTTGCCGACAACCTCCGCGAACCCGCTCGGTACGTTGCGCACACCCGCGTCTGTCTTCAGGGCCTTGGGCATCAGCGGGGAACTGTCACTGTCAGTCAAGGCCTGGATCTGGTTGCGGACATCGGCGCGCAGAGCAAGGAGTAGTTGGCAGAGTGGGTGTTCCGTGGTGCTGTCGAAGAAAGATCTCGCAAATAAGAAACGAGAACTGGCCAACGCGAGACGTAACACAACGGAAACAGACCTCAATGTCCGGTTTACGGCTGCTTTGACCGAGTCCGGTCCAAAGGAATCTCGATCGAGCGCTTGCTTCACGGCAGAAGGCCATCTCTTGGCAATTGTAACAAAAACCCATTA
>WWPM01021620.1:0-21652 GCA_023279145.1 Glomeris maerens
AAAAAAACCTCGAACGCCCGCATTTTCCTCCCAGCACGCAACCGTGCAACGAAAATAATAGGCATAGCAATAGTGAAACTCTTCGATCCCATCACGTCCACAGTTGGACGACAATATCATCTATCGCATGCGAAAGTCGACAGTCACGTACCTGGAGAATTTTTGCCCAGAATTGTATGTTAGTTTGGAGAGCGAAGCGATCATAGCCCGCGATTGTCACTCGACGACCGAAAAATGGTGAATGAGAACGTGCCCAGCGAAATTTCACGCTCGCCATTGGCGGATGCCGACGAGGGGTACGCCCATTAGTCCAGCGAGGCTCACCATTGGCCGTGCCCGGGTCGACGTGATCTCACGTGCCGATCGGATTATTCAATTTTCGGTGCGGTCGTGGTGACACAGGGGGGATGGTTGGGAGTGGGGGAGTCGATCGTGGGCGATGCCAGGGGTGGGAGGGGCAGATTACTCATAGGCTGCGATTGGAAATGATGCGCGCAATTTTTTTTCACGGTGCAGTAGTACTATACGCGTACGCTACGCTACAAATACCCGGGTTTTTAATGGTATTTACTAGACATCGCCCTCTTTACACATTATCACCACAATTTACCCAACTGAGCGGTAATGCTTCACTTCACCCTTGCTTGCCCGAGATATACGAGTCATACAAAAACAAGGCTGCATACATGGAAAGTCCCATATTTAAAAAGGCAGGGGTTGGAATTTGCTCACTGTAGAACTATGCAAGCTGCAAATACCCGGGTTTTCGTGAGTTCCGCTGCAGGCCCTAGCATGCAAGAACGTTACACGAATACATTTTCTTCAGAAGTTTAAAACGCACTCTAGGAAAGGAAATCATCTTCATTTACGAGACATGCATTAATACTTTTATAGTTTAATATTCTCTTTCAAAAAATTGGGGTTTATTTTCATGCAATTTGAACAAACAATCTGGATTACACTTTCGGATGTCCTTGGAATATTCCATTTCATACATAGGTGTGCCCAATAAGCAAATAGCAATGCATGCCGTGACGGAAGTTAAAAACCTTTCAAACCCAGTCATAAGGGTTGCAAATATCACGGTTTCACTTGGTTTCAGAATGTTTTTTGTGCGAATGGAAGTTGAGAAAAACCCGGGCATTTTGGTTTCTACAAATGCCGGTAAATTTGAACCATGGTTAGATTGTCAGTTATCAGTATTTGACCATTGTGAAGCTCTCAAGGATTGCAAAACCTTTCATTGATGTAGTGCTTTTAAAAACAAATGAAAATACACAATAAAATATAAGGAAAAGTGAGCATCCGCTCCAGAAAATAGACTGTGAAGTTATGAGTCATATACGAATATATGAACACGACCGGTATAAAACAGCTACGTGTCATTTTCTTAATTCCTGCAATATTCCCGGACTTAAACATTTTCTACCTGCAACTGCCATCCAAACAGTAGTTCATTTGTCCGCTATGTCTCGGTATTAAGACTGATGACAACGGCATTGGAGCACACGACAGCCGCACAGCAACCACTATTGCATGCGCCGCCATGAAAACAACTCGAAATAGGCCCATGACATTGCGTCATGGGTAATTTTAGATTCCGTTTTAAGCAGTTGGCGAGAATTTCTCTATGCACTCGTTTCTCCGACTACGCGATAAGGTTAATATTATCGTGAACTGCTAGTGAATTTCTCTGAGAATTTTGCCCTCGAATTACGTCACCATGTTCTAGGAAAAGGATAAACAACGCGAATGCAGCGCCATCTTGCGTCCACACCGCGCAACTTTACAACTTATTTGCTCATTTGAATACGCCATTAAAGAAAAAAGCATCCACCACATCAAATATTATTTTCACTTTTATTGCATGTGACATGTATGAAATGATTTGTCAAATAAATTGCGCCTACTGCAATTATAAACAGTTGTAGATTCACATATTTTTCTATTTCCTAGAAATATGCAGTGTTCAGAATGAAAGGAATTCATAGTTAAAAAAAGCTGCAGCATAATTTCACTTAGCCCAATATTTCAGGTCAGCTATCTCTTTTCGTAGGCAGCATAAACAATCGCTTATTATATGCAGTAGTACGAAGTGATCAGTCAGGTTACACTTATGTCAATGGGAGCAATACATATTCCATAATTGGCATACATATGAATTTCATTAAAAACTTGTGCTGTGCTACTGCACTTTTGATCTGAATGTAATCAAGCGTCTTTTTTAATTCAATTATGACATACTTCTGACAAAATATCACAATCAACAGATTATCTTTGCCACAATATATGGTACAGATATCAAATTAGTTTTCAATATTAATTGCATCCCCAAATCATCAGTCGATCAAAATACAATGGCAAACTAGCTAAATAAGTTGTGTAATGCTCAAGGAAATAATAGAGTACCTCGCCTATTAGTAATCTATCGTTTGCCATTTTTTTTATTCTGAAATTTTTCGTCTGCTGTTTTTGAAACGGTAATTCATATATATAGCTAGTTGCTAGTAGCTGTATGAGCATATTTTCATCTATTGTTTGTAAGTACTTCAGTGTTGCTGAACATTTTACATAAATTACCCCATTTCATTACTTCGGATATAATTTTAAAATAACCCAGGGGTGATTAATTATAACTTAAAAAAAAAACGTTTTCACTGTTACTCTTGCTTCAATTTTATCATCCCCATGCTGAAGCTTGAATACATAAAGTTGTATCAATTTTTTTAATAAGCTCATAGGCCTATACCGGGTAACAAAAAACATAACAAATATCCCTTTTAGGGTTAGTCTACCTTCAAAAATATAATGTCAACAGTGATAAATTTATTGTTAAATGATAAATCGGTGAACTCAGTTTGGGAGATAAATAGTAAAATGCATGTCATATACAGGAACACATGCATGTCCCGGCCAATAGTATTTACATAGTGAGTGTTTATTTAACAGTGACAATAAAGTGTCAAAATGCAATTATTGCAGCCTGGTTGAATAGAACCACTTGAATAAGATGTAATCCCTAAAAAACTGAAATCTAAATTTTGACACGATATAATTTACCCATAGTCTGTATACAAGCGTGAAATGAAGTGAAGGTCGTGACGATCATTCTATTATTTACAAGTTACCTTCAATTCGTCTAATTTAGACCATCTGTGGCAATGTGACAAACTGTCAAGTTTGTTTTATTCGATGAATTCATAAATCAATAATACCTTGATATTACATGGTCAAAAATGAAAATGTAGAACCGAATTGACTTGTATAACCTACTACCAAATATTGCAGTGTCCCTACTTTTATTTAACGATTTCTCGGAACACTTTCAAAATATCTTTCTTGAAAAACTTTGCAAAAACATTTCATGCGTCCAGTGAATATTAAAACCAAGAAAAGCCAGGAAAAATTCAAAACTCATATTAAAATGTATGTGAACAGGAGCTGTCTTTATTCGGATATACATACCATATATAACACATTATGTATATAATGACTGGAAATACTCTACTTTCTACAATGTTTCATAAAATAGAACAGTAAAGCTTGGGGCGATCATTGGTCTTACATATTTTGAGCATGGCAATCAAGGGGTTAGTATTCAAGATTGGCTTTCCTCTCCAAATCTGTTGATGGGTAATCAGTTTATCAAAGGCAAATCACGTCATATCTCTGCACAAAATGTAAAAATATATACATTTCATCAGATCGAACCTTTATCACCAGAGTATGGCCATGCAATGCTTTTCTCGTCTGACGCCATATTGAGGTCAAACTACCCCAAGTGCGATGCATTTTATCTCTTCCCCTCCGATTCAGAATGAGTCTTGAACAAAGCGAGGTTTGACCTCAAATATGGTTCACTCCATTAGTTTCTATACCACTTTTTACGTTTACTACATTTTGTCATTAAAAATTAACATTGAATATCAATTGCAAATATAAAGATGGCGTCCAAATTCCAGCTGACCGTACTCTGGCATTAACGACCAATATACTACATAACTTTTTGGGCATATTATTCAAAGGTTGCAGGATGAAGTTGACAGCACAGCTGCTAGATGGCAGTAGTAGCCCCAATACATCTATCATGTCTCATGCGGATCAATGCATTGATCAGGGAATATCCATAAATTACATGGCGTAACATTTTCCCTTCACAACTGGCTAAATACTTTTCAGGATTATTTTACCTTTTACTAAATTATAACTTACAATTCCATATAAACCTGCTGCAAAATGCAATGCACAGCATGTCTTCCAATCCAACATGAAATCACTATAAACGTCCCAATCAGTTGATGCAAATTTAAATACCAATATAATACTATCATGAATTCAGCAAGAACTGATTTACCTACTTGCTATCTGTATATTGCAAATAAAAAGTAAGTAAATATTACGTTGGTTTCGCTTTCAAACATTATTTTGAAAAATGGGCAATTTTATGAGAAAGGGACGCAGTAATTGAATAAGCCACTTAGCGGTTGCAAATGACAACTTCTTCCTGTGAACAATGAATAAAAATATCCAAAAATAAAAGACGAATTGAAGTTTTTTCTCACGCACCATAGCACCATTCGTGGTATGAAATGAAACTATATCGCCACTTCTTTTCTACAATGTTAACGATGAAAAGGTCTTGGTATGTTAATTAGCTCGCCCATATTCTTGCAAAGTCGGCGTGGCTCGGAGCATTGCTCATAGGCCGGCATTTTACTTTCATTTATGTGGATTTCGCTGCCTGAAGCAAGCTTAAGAAACAACTGTAAACAGTATCATGTAGTACACTTATCTACATTGGCATAGACTTTAATATTAGTATATATCCCTTCTTTTGAATTATAAATGTGGGATACTGTACTATATATCATTATTTTGACCGTTTCCATCTCAATGCGAACCTCGTACCGAATTAATTCCTGTCTTTCAATGTGCACAATAACAGTATATCTTCATCATCGTGTCTCAGCGAACTTGCAACAAGAGTGCACTAAATTGTATGTCATCAAAATAAACTACCTACTTATTTACAACGCCTCAAAGATGCAAAACGCTATGTTTAAAACAAGCAGCTGGACCTCTGAAACTTGTACCAACTTCTTAGCACGTGTCAAAGTTGAGACTGCTTGAAATTACCTTCAGAAAGAATTGCAGGGGACTTCGATCAAAAAAGTAGTCATCCCACATTTTGAGCCTGTTTAGTGCAGATGGCGAGAAAGCCATCAGATGGTCGCTTCATCGCGGACCTCCATGGCCACATAACAGCATGGGGACTGCACTTGGACCACATCTGCTTGGACAGCTTCCTGTCCCTCATGGGTAGCAGCAGTAGCTGTACTCTCCATAGAAGGGCTCTCCACCAGGGCGTTGACGAGAAGGGGTTCAGAGTCGAGGCCCAATCGACTCCGGCGGCTTCTGCGCAACCTTAGTTCGGCTGGTTTGTGCTTCTTCAGCAACTGAGACGTGAACTGGTGGAAGAGTTTGCGAATCTAAAACAGAATATATCATATGCTTTACCAATCTATCATTGTATTTCTGGTGAAGAATGTTCATGACAGTTATGAGGGCCGCTTAGACAATGCAACCGAAGCGATAATTTTGATATTTCGGTCATTGATCTTACCCAGATTTATTTCAGACTCGGATATTATTTTTTGACAGATAAATAAGAAATGTAATCCATGTTTAAGAAATGTAGAATGGAAGCCGCTATCTTTCACTTCCAAAAGCATTTCAATTTATATTATCGGGCAAGCACGATTTTCTGTCGTATTTTTCCCGGAACTCTCTTATATCAGGTTCGGCTAGCTGTCAAATAAGGTATCAAGGGAATAAATTGCAATGGGTGGACAACAGAAAAGGAGAACATTATGTACACGTCTTTCCATATTGTTGAATTGTAGAAGATATCATGCATTGATGTCCAGTCAATGCATTTTAAATCCGAGTTTGTTTATGCGACAATTACTGATACCCGGGGAAATTGTAGGCCGGTATACTATTCAAAAATATCGTTACTGAGGAATCATGTAGTAGACAAAATATGAACCGGATCATAAACCGATTTGCAATGTACCCAGCTTAGTCTAGTAGGAGCATATAGTACTTCATAAAAAACATAGCAAATGGTGTTGTTGCGTAAAGATAAAGTCGGAGAGTGGGGACCAGCTTTCGAAAGAGCTGGTAAAGGTGGGAGGGCAAGAAATACATTTTCTACAATAACAACGTTGCCTCGCACAAATTTGATTCGGATAAAAACAGAGGCGAATTATTGGCATACATTTAGTTGTGGTGGCTTTTATCCCAGTTCCACATGATATACAGTATCAGAGTTTCAAAATACAGAAGCTGAATAACTCAAGCATGGGACAACGTTACATCTGATTTTACCCCAATTTTTATAACCACTACAAGCATTTGATTGAAGATTCCCAATAACATCATCGAAAAACTAGACGGGTTCGAGCCGATTATATAATGATCTCGTGATAGCCATCGTTTGGCAAATTGAGTTAATTTGTTAACAGCGCTATAATCAATGTTCCCGTACCTCAGAGTTGACGACGCAGAAAAACACAAAAATTAGGATGCCCTGCATAGAAAAAGCTCAGGTTACACATGTAGCTTCAAATTACAATTTGCAATCTAATAAGTACTTACTAGGACGGCGTTGGTGATACCAAACACGTAGCCAAAGAAATGAGTTGAGGTGTCTTCAACAGCAAGAACACCCATGAACCAGTTAACCCCAAAGAATGGCAGGAGGATCACAGCAGCTCTCACTGCCACTCTTCACATGCAAAGAAAAAACCAAGTATAAATAAATATTATATACATGCATATAACACCATAGGAATCATTGGAGATTCTGCCAACTTAAAATATAATAGAAACATACTATCATAAACGAGAATTATATGCAAGCAGGAGTTTAGGCCTATAATATTATAATGTTTATGACTTACAAATATTCCATTCATGTATTATAACTAATTGAAACAAATATAAAGTGAAGGTTTACCTTAGCATGCCAGAATTCAAATAGTTCTGTTCCTGCGTTACATTACATATAAAAGACAAGTATAATTATTGTTAATTTACCTTGTTCTTTCAATGGCAGATTTTCTTGTTATGGCTTTCGTTTCAAAGTGATGTTTGAGCACTAGGATCATCAACGTGGTGTTTACCTAGCGAACGAACATTCACAAGGAACATCGATTTACCACATACCCACAAATGAACGCGTCGACAGGCAATTTGTGGATCGGACAGCAAGCGACAGGTGCCTTTTACTTGGACAACAACAGAAAAGAAAATGTAGCCGCCTACCATAATTAGACCCGAGATCGGCACCACGAAAGACAACAGCATCCCTTTCTGGATCGATAGCCAGCAACTGAAAACGTAATTAAGGGCAAGTCTATAGCAACAGTGCTGAAACTGCAGCAATCGCACCAAGGACAACGGCAAATTTCATGCCAACTTCAATAAGAAACTATCACGTATGCAATTAAGTCAACATCCCACATTTCGAAAAATGTATGTGGCATGAAGTTTTGTCCGTTGTCACTAGCTTGACTTGACTGAACATTGTCACTGACTATTTGTGAGTCTCGTATCCTTGAGGGTTGAGGACAAAGGTGACTGCCACCAGCACCATGGGCAGTACCCAGGACAACAGACAATAGTCCCTAGTGTTGGAGACCATGCTGTCCCAATTGTCCCCATCACAATCTGTGTGACAAACTCGTTGGTACAGATGAATGCCATGGGATAGCATCCAAAAGCATGTGACTAAGTGAAGGTAGTGGAGCAAGATGGAAATGGCTTCACAAACGTCCTGTATAAAACCACAAATTCAGTTATTCCCATTTCAACAATACTCAATTCATTGATGCATGCATTACCACTATCATGATAATTTTTAACGAACTCTGAACTTTTGAGAATATTTTATCGATTGC
Source organism: Glomeris maerens (assembly GCA_023279145.1). Classification (NCBI taxonomy): domain Eukaryota; kingdom Metazoa; phylum Arthropoda; class Diplopoda; order Glomerida; family Glomeridae; genus Glomeris; species Glomeris maerens. Next base: position 7,965 of record WWPM01021620.1, read on the forward strand.
ACCTGCTTTAAACATATTGCAAGCGATTTCATGAAATCGTATTTTCATTCATAAGCTACAATTATGTTAAACAAAATGCTGTATTTTTCTGTTAGGCAAAGTTAAACATATAAAATGTATTTGAACAGGCTCAAAATATATTACTGAAACATTAATTATTATTAAAGGAAATGAATTTCAAAATAATAACATGATTAGCGGTGGCTCGGATTCCCAACATGAAGACCAATTGAGCAGCGGCAAGTGACACAACCAAATTGAGCAGGATTCTGGAAGATCCCCTCCCATTAGAGTCTACCCTGTAATTTACAAATAATACAAGCATAATATTATGCTGCATGCACAGGAGAATTTCATCAGCAGAATAACCCGTTTACGTCAACTGTATCACTTAATCTTATCTTAAAAAAAAAACAGTTTTTCGAATTATCAAAAATTGTCACAATGCAATCAAATTTTTGAAAAGCAGCAAAACATTTAGGAAATATCAATGGACATATATACAGTATTACCATCCCCAACCCATGGCAAAATGAGAACGAGTTGTGGATTACAGAAATTAAATTAACGCATATGCATTTATAACTATACCAATTTCTTTGCATCCATTAGTTTATTTCATGCCACTCACTTTGAAGAACAAACATTCTATGTTTCATTTTCATTTAAAAACAAGAACCATATTTCGATATGTAACCCGTTAACATTTTTCACGTGGCATCATTTCTAGTTTTCTGCAAAACTAAATAGCATTTACACTTTATATTCAGTGACAATGCAAGACAACTATTTATAAGCATACAGTTTTGCATGAAAGGTGAAAATATAACGGAGACAACATTTTAAAACTATACACATATTCAGTAACTGGATATTTTGAACAACTTTTACAAATGTACCTGATCAAGTTTGCATGAGCTACAAATGTAGCAAGAAGGGCACAAAGACAAACTGCACCACCGACCATGACAGCAGCACTTGCAGGATCCACCAAAGAAGACCTCTACGCAGTCAGTTAATTAATGTAATCACAACCAGATTGCCTCTGCAGATAGTTCATGCGGGAAAAATAGTTTATGTCAATCCATCTTACCTTTACTGGCACATTTCTTACGATGACTGCTACATTTGATGTATGGTAGCATCGACAGGTGACCACAGCTGGTCCAGACTCTATTACTTCACAGCCAACAGAAGACCACAAACTGTAATAAATAATTAAATAGACACGTTACAATCCGTTTTTTTCCCCCATGCACAAATATTTGGGCATTTTGTGTAACATTGATAAAAATCGATATCGCATCATGCTTGCAGCTGTGTGACATTTTCCAAGGAACTCTGACTTCAAATTGAAAACTCCAAATGTGTGTGCAGAAGCTATAATAATAAATCCTATTCACAGGCTCTTCTCTTGCAATCAACTAGAGTTAAAGAAACGTAGTGCCTGCACATAGTTTCATTAAACCAAATTACCCATGCTAAATCTAATTCTCATACAGTCAAGTTTTTTTGCAATGAGAAGCGGTTAAAGTAAATTACAATTTAAATTTTAGAACAGAAAACTCAATAAATATATAACATAAGCAGACTAAGAAGCATTAGTCTTCCTATATTGAATCAAAAAATCTTGTCCATTTTAAGATGACAACAGTTTCCATAAAAAAAACATTTTAACGCATTTCTGTTAACATGCGAAGTTTACTACATGCAATCAATATAAAAAGTTCCGTAAATTGAAAGTTGACTGTAGGGGACCTATTGAGTTGTTAACATCCAATTTGCTGGATTGTGGCCAATCAGCACATTTGTCCAAGATGACAATGTTCTTTTATCAGTTGGCCATTTGTGGCTGTCAGGCCTTTCACCCTTTCTATTTTCTGTAGCCATGTTGCATTTATGATTCAAAGAGCAAATGCTGTCCTTTATTACAAAATCTAGGCTATGTGGTGCATTAACGTATAGGCCTACTTAACCCCTTCAGTTTATTTGCCCAATGGTATCCATTGCATGCAAACTTGAGCCCTATGTGAATGCTTCAGTACATTTGTATCTATAGCCTATACATACAGCAATAATACAAAACATATACCTACTTTACATTGTATTTTATCTCGGCTATATTCTTAACTATATGCAGTCTTCTATCTAATATACAAAGGATAATGCATCAAACTTGAAAGTTAGAGCACATTTTTACAGCAACTATAACTACGGAAGCACTATAAGTTCTAATCTGCTATTCAACGCCCAGGCATTTTATTGTGCCCTAAATGACTAAATCCGGCATAGCTGCATGCGCTGTATTACCACAGATCTACTTCATCCCAGGATAAGATGCTCTCTTGGCCAAAATTTGTTTGTCATGTCATTGCACGTGTAATTAAGCTAATTGAAAGTATAGTAGTGCAATTTTTGAGAGCGTATATATATATATATTTAACAAAAGGGACCATATACAAAATCGTTGGAACAAAGGCATACAACAGACAGGTTATCTAGAAGAATAATTTCTCGCTGTCAAAATGAATGACGAGGAAGTTGGATGCCTGGCATATCAAGTGACATCCTCATTATAATGAAAAGTTATACTGTCGGAGGATTGGAATCTGCAAAACCTAAATTGTTTAAAACATGGTGACAGAATCATACCAGATATACACGTACATATGTATATTGTTATACACTTTGAAAGGAAGCGACAGACAACAAATTATGGCAAAGGTCTCTGCAACTTTAAATAACACGTCAGGGAACGATATTGGTGACATCATCGACGAATTAGGAGCATCCCTAACAAGAACGCGGTTATGCTTACATTTCACATGCAGCAATGCGTTCAAAAAGCCTATAGTTCACTTTTTCTACATCCACCTATCAGAAAAATTGGCAGGCTTCTAGTTACTAACAAAACATTATATGTAGTGACATGCAGGACTTCACTTTGGAATAACAACTTTCATGTAAACATTTTTCCCCGCTTATTAGAAAAGTCATGCTTGCCAAATAAAAGTTATCCGAGACAACCACACCCTGAAAGAACAAATCACGGCCAAATATCACGCACGGCACAAGATGACACATATAACGTTTTCCTATCCAATTCCTTCAGAAATGAAGTTGCGTCCTTGCTTAAATGGATTATAATATAGCATGCTTCAGAACAAGTCTATCTACAACAACCCCAGCCGAAACCACCACAAAACTTGCATTTTAATAATTCTCAACTAGCCATACATAGACTGCTAATATGCGTGATTCTGTATCAATCTATAGAATAACAGCAAATGTACTGAAAGCAATTTGTACATCCATTATCACTCTACAGCATCAAATAACAGCAAGAGCCAAAATCACGCAGCTAACTCGAACCATCTTCCCAAATGGCTTATAATATCATAGTCTCTCCAACAGGGGCACACACAATCATGTAAGGCTGATAAAGACAATGGCGAACACTTCACAGTGTAGGCATGCAGATTGGCTTTTCAGCAAAGGCGGCTTTCTGTGAGCCAATAAACCTGCCCACAGAAAGATAGTTTTTGGACTTCGCAGCCCATTAGGCACATTGTCACCCAAATACATTGCACAAAGGAAACAATCCCTGCCTCAAGCGAAAAGAAAAAACAAGTCGTAGTTAGAGTGCCAAATCATTTCTGATAACACTGAGAAATGGGTGTTACACATCAGAAAGGGAAGGAGATCTAGCTGACTGTGCACACAATATATGCGCAAGCAGGATGTCATGCTGTTCTAACCGTTAGATAAGTGAAAGAATTGTACTGGCCTTGTCTCGTTGAAAGTTCTTCGCAAGTAGCCACATTCGGAGAGGGAGTCAACGTCATCTTGGCCGTTCGGCTTCTGCCAAAGTCAATCATAAACGACATGTTGCACGGTTATAGCTATAGCGTATTGAGCAGCCGACAAAAGGCCGATCGATCACATCGGCATTCATGCGCAATTCTAGGCTCAAAGTCCAAAAATCGATCGCAGCCAAAGTTGAGGGCTCTTTTGTAGAAGAGTGAAAACGCCCTTACCATCATGCCGAGTGCGCGTTTCCGCCTTCCGATTTGGCTTTTCTCCATTTTCACGCCTCGCCTGCCTGCCATAGACCTAGCTACCACATATACACCTACACACTGTCTTTGCAAATCCTAGTCAACGATCATAATTAATCCCCGCGAAGCCAGAATCGATACGATCCGGACATCGAAAGCTTGTCGCGCTCAACTCTCTATAACAGAATACCAGGTGTTCTATACCTACGTAACATTTCTCCTAATTGCACAAAATTAGACTTATTTACGAAAATGATCGACGTGGGATTACACAGTGACAAGTGAGAGTTGTAATCATACCGCTTGCTGCACGGTCAAGATGAGATCCATACTTCAAATGCTGAGCTAGGCCCCAGGTAATGGGTCAACTCACATTTGCTCCTCTGCATACCATCATTGAGGTGGAGCTAGTCTAGTGGTTACATGATCTTTGTAATCGTACGAATTTTGCAAATGTTTAGAAAACCTACATTGCAAACGACGGTGGATGTTGTCAATTAGAAAGCCATAGCAAAAACTGTTGGAGATATATTAAAGCCTGTATAATTTGGAAAAGGATTTCTGTATGCTACGTATATATGGCTATATGCAATAGATAGACTAGTGCTTTTGTTGGAGTCAATATAAATTTGTACAACATAATTACGTAAGTTTAATCAACTCTCGTTTAAGGTGCCATTGATGACTGTATACAGCTATTTGCACTAGCAATTAAAATGCAAACAGTTCTAAAATTCTACATTCTCATTACATCTGATTCATATTCTCATATCTCCTATATAAGCTATCGAATGGTAATCCCGAGTCGATCATTATGGAAACGACTGGCAATTGTTGTATAATTTAAAAGAAATCATGTTACGTGCAACACCCGGTATATAGGCTACTAAAGTAGATAGAATTTGTTGCTCAGCTCAGCTAAACTGATGCACACGCATAAAAACCGCGTTCAATGCCATTCTTGAGAAGAAAGTGCTACATAAATGTCATTTTATATCAGAGGCTTGTTGAAAACCGTGCAATTTCTGTACATGTATAAAGGTTGTGGGGTATCTGTGCATATAGATATATAGAAAGCGACATTTCACATTAATTATTGAATACATAAGTCGCTCGTGCGGAATCAATACTATTTCAGCCTTAGGCACAGCAATCCATTTGCGCATTCATCACTTTGTGCAACTTGATTTATTCGCAAAAACGAGTAAACAGTGTTTTGTTTGCAAAAGTTACCATAACCAGTGAACATGTTTCAACAAGGGAATTATAGTCGTTAAAGCCAGATAAATAAATGTGACAAACAGAAGAATGCTAGTTATGTGTCTGTGTGTTCTCCTACAGAGCTTGGAATGCCAAAAAGGCGCCTTCAGTATAATTTACAAACAATTTACACCAACAACTTCAAAATGAAGTGTCCTTATCACATTTCCAAGTTTCAAAAATAGACCACCAGGTGACACTGCAACAATGGACTGAAATTGCCACGGCTTCATGCACTAACATGTGTTCCGATTCAAAGTGTCAATGATTAGACTCATTACATCATTTTGGCATCAAAGAAGCCAAATCATGTCAGTTTTTTTTTATTCAAGGAGTATATACAGGGTGTCCATTTTATGACGCACCAATGGAGGTGCGCCGTTTTAAGTTTTCCCAGCAGGGCACCACTGCGTTTTTACTGCACTTTTATTTATTTGTAAACAAAATGATATTTCGGCAATTTGGATTTCGTAGTGTGTATTCTGTTTTCCATGCTAACCTTTGAGCTAACTTTTCTTGGGAATACATACCTAGTGAAATTAGTTTCTAATTTTGGGTGGGTGAGAAATATGTGTACACGGTTACTTGGTTTTTCTGCCCAGATACCTAATTGGGAAGAAAGGGGGAAAATCTTATTTTTGGCACTGCATGCATCCAATGCAGAAATTACCGTTTGAAATGCAAAGAAAACTATTCTGCTTTTTTTATTTCCCATTTAATAATGGGCTGTGAGTGGCCGTCTTATCACCAAATAAAGTGGTAAATACTGTATTCTGGATGAAACGGAATGAAAATAATTTCTGCCAGCTGAAAGGATTCCCATTTTCACGCTAATTCGTTCTCAAAGTGAGCGCCATTTTTCGTCTAACAGTGGTACCCCCAAAGTAAGAAATTCAAGTGAAGTTAAATCTACCAATCCACCTGTTGCCAAAAGTTGGGGTTAAGTAATTTCGAACAGGTACACAGTAATGTGGTGGGGCGCCATCTTGCTGAAAGTAGATTTTGTCCATGTCAAGTACAAATTCGTCCGCGTTGTTACCAGTCTCAGATCCGTCGACAATTTTGCGAATCCTAGGAACAATGAAATTCCTAGTAAGTTCAAGTACAGTGGTCCATTCAAATTACCCTCGATGAAGAAAGGTCCAATGATTGTGTCGTTCGGAATGCCTGCCCAAACTGTTTTTGGGGATATTGTATATGTTCTTTGCAGAATTCGTGAGGGTTTTACTGACTCCAGTAGCGACAGTTAATCATTTTGCTTGCAAATACAAGTGCAGTAAAAACGCAGTGGTGCGTTATAATGGACACCTTGTAGGAATAACTTGTTAGTTTGTCAACCTATTTCTTTCACACTAAAGGGTGATTTTTACATATCATCCTGAATATGCCCTTTATGCAAGATGTTGCCGTTTGAAATGGATATTCGTTGTTTACGAGTTCAATCGCTCCTCAATTGAAATGCAAAGCGCATGTATCAATACAGGGGTAATGGACTAGACGCTGTTAAAGATAATTCATTACCTGATGTGTCTGTAGGGTTACAGTGACGGGTCCTGTGAGGAAATGAACGTCATGTCCAGCATAGACGACTGTGGACAAGATATCACTGTTGACAGCGTCTTCTGGGTCCCTGAGGCTGCTAGCCATTCCACGGCTCCATGTAGTCACCACTGCATACTCCTTGCGAGATGCTGCATATACAAACACACAACACCAATCAATTCAAGTACAAAACGCTTGTTTAAGCAGTTTCCGTTCCTATTATATCCTTAAGAAGATTATCTTTGCATGCTGAACATCGCAACACTTTGGGAAGCATTGCGGATGCGAACATAAATAAGGCTTTTCTCCATTACTTGAATATTTTCCCCCAACAAAATTGAAATAATCCTTCCAACTGCACATATCCAACAGGATAAATATCATTTTTATCTGGAAGTACCCTAATCATATACCTCAATACTGTACAACTTATTCGCGTACAGAGGAGAAATAAATCCGCGAAATAATATATTACTAATGCAAAGATGTAATTCCACCTTTTTAAACATTAAACTAAATAATGTTGCAAGCTTCAGAAATTTCAAATTAAAAATGAAATACACAAATAAATTGATTAAATTCCTCATGACGTGATTATAGCAAAATTTTGCAAACGATACCAAATCGTCCTGAATAATAAATGACCAGATGAACAGTTATTTTAGTTTTCAAATTGCATCATGCTTCTATTTTGAATTTGTAATTCATATTTAATTGGCAACGTAAAAGTTTAAATAATATGAATGCCGACGTGCAGATGAATCATAGCTGAAAAAACGATTCCTCACATTATGCAAAATATGGATCTGTTTGCCCAGTGATCAGAGGAATAGCTCATTGCAAAAACAATGGTCACGTACGATATCGATTGCATGGGAGTTGTGGTATATGTACATATTTTTCTATTTTAATTTAATAATAACGATCTATATGGGAAAAATTTTTACTTTTCGCAATTCATCGAATTTACTGTTAATTTGCAATTGCTTGTAATTGAGTTGCAACACAAATTAGACGCGAATGAATCCAATTTTAGCAAGTGAATCCCTTTGAGAATTATACTGCAGCATAAGTACTATATGTATATTAAAGTAATACAAGAGATTACAAACCATTGTAATTGGTCCGCTTATAAATTTACTTTTATCACAAAGCCTCTTCTCCAATTTAAAGCTGTAATTCGGTTCCAACAAGTTTCCTATAACATTCTGATACATCGTCTTAGCGCCAAGGTATAGTTGCATCTGAAGTATTTCATGTATAGGGAGTGGGGGGGGGGGGTCTAACTAATGATCTCTAACAGTATAGCTAGCCAATCATCATGCATCCTTCTCCATTCCCTTCACAATGTGTAATACCAGTGTGGATGGTGGTGATGAAGGCAGTTTCGTACCACTCTTCTTGAATAGTGCTTGGTGTTGCAGAAGACTGGATCGATTGTATAGAAAGAACACCTATGGCTACATTAATAGGCACTTAAAAAGTCACCATGGAGCGAAAAGCAGAGCTAGACTGCGAGTACAACGGTATATGTGCATATACATGCACACTAAATATGAACTATGTTATGAAAAAGTTGAGGGTAAAAACTCACCAGCCGAGGGGTTGTTGTAATGTGTAGGTGGTAGAAAAACGGAGTTTGTGGTATTTGGCTGTACGAAACGGTATTCGTCACCATCTTTCACTACCCGGGCTTCCAGACCTGAAAACGTCATGTAAACATAATGAGCTCGTTCATCAACGTCACTCACTTTTAAATCGACTTTTAAATGCATCTCCTGCAGGCAAGATTGCAAACGCAAATTCGCTTTATACGCTCTATACGCTGCATGTGCCAGGCCGGCTGCTGCCATTACACAACGAATACCGGTGCCTAAATACATTTTTAATCACGTTTGATGAGCATAACAGAAATATTCATAGCCGGAAAATTGCCAACGACATTGGAGCATAATTTACATGCGAGCCGAAATGAAATGAATCGTGATTGTCGCAGCGAACAATATTCAAACGTTGAATTAAGGATGAAGTCGTTTGCATATTTGATATGTGCAAATGGCTGAATTAAATTGCAAATTAATGGCCATATTCATTCAACTTGTGATAACCTTATTAGACTTTACGGGAAAGTATCAATCAGAAGATATGTATGGCAAAATTTTAAATTTGCACCATATCCCTTAGGGAAACAATATACAAAAATTCTGTAGAAATGAAGAGGCATTCAACAATCTCCTTCCCATTTATTTTGCGAACTTAGGAAATGACTAAGATTCGATCCGATATGTGAAAATAGTGGGTATATGTATCGATCAGTAATAGGAAACACACAATGCAGTTTTAAAATGTAATAGTACACGTGTTGTGGCAGTAATTAAAAAACCATAGGTTTCTTGCGCAAAATATGTCTACAATATTACATTTGAAATGTACAAAATCAAGGCTATTGTTTAAAAAATGCGAAATATATTGTCTAAAAAAATTGGCAAATGCTAAAGAAAAAATACTTCCCACACATTCCACTAATGCTCAGCGTTACCTTATGGTTTCCGACAAGGAAGATGTACAAAAGAATGTCTGGGTAGCTAATTATTACATTTTTTGTTAAACATTTGATGAATTTTGTGCATTCGATTCCGATCATACACGCGTGTAAACTATTATTGGATATTTCCAACGCTACCTCGTAATTATATTCATTTAGGGCTCCTATAACAACAGTAAATGTAGTTATAGTGACCCAAAACACAAATTAGGCCTTCACACCCATGTAAATCGATTTAGTGGTTCACAACACTGAAATTTTAATGCTCTCATAACATTTCAATTTGAGTGCCATAATGTCTCAATCTTGTTTTTAAATAAAATATCTTAAAATTTATTACTCATTCTATACAATCAATCTATAAATACATCAACTGGTCGTTCATTTAAAGGTGAACTGACAAGCTTTTCAAAGGTACCCTGAAAATTAAACTGAAGAACAATAGCCAAAAAATAAAACTACAACTCATTGGAATTTTTTTTTAATTATTTATCAAGATATTACAGTTTACGTCTTCCTATTTTCCTATACTTTTAACATGGGGTAGCAGACCGGTCACTGAACGAATGCACAAGCTTATACATTAGCCCCACTAATTGTAAGCCAAACAAATTTGGGGAAACGTTTCCTCACTATAGTACATCCAACATGTTATTCTATCTTTTGATATAAATTGTAAATAATCTGAACATTACGTATAATAACCAATCACGTGCAGAACACTTTATAATCTTTCGATTACTGATCACAGATCAGTAATTTGAAACGTACGTTAGCTATGTTTTTCTATTTATAAAAAAAAATATCTGGGGCTTATAAATATATAATTACAACAGTAATTCAAACCAATTCGAATTGTGTTCTTTTCAACCGCGCAAAGTATACAAAGATTGCAATCATTGTTTCCTATGTTTACAGAGGTTTAGTAGATATACGTGCGTTTGCATTTACAGGAAATTGAAATTGCACGAACAATCTGCTTGTGTTTTAAACACAAAAAAACAGATTGCCCATACAAGTTTCAAGTTTCATTCAATTTCCACATATAGCTAGCCTCAACAAAAACATCCATTCATTTCATTATGCTTGCTTTCAGTATAAGCTTTAATTTTAAGCCCTTTAGCATTAATCTAGCCCGTTCAATTCAGAAAGTTTGACATAGTTGTATACACAGACATAAACCTTTCTTGAGAGTTCAAGAAATCTTTATTTATTGAGGTGAAATTCGGAGAAAATTGGGGGCAATTTCAAATCATACAAAGTTGTGATCTGAACCAATTTCTTTATCGATTTATTGGTGCGGAATGCCCTGGGGCCGTAATCAATGATTGACTTGTCATTTCCTATTTCAACCGTAACTATTATTTAATAGATGTCTGCCATCGAGGCACCACTGCAAATTTGACGCCCTTCCACATGAAATCATCGCACCTTGTACTTGCACCACCAATCAGAACCCAGATGAAATTTAAGTTCCCGTCTTCCACATATCACACTAAAAGTATATTTCAGCAATCTGTCCCATCCAAATTAAACTTCTTTTTAACTGAGACGATGATCTCGTTCACTTCAGTGCCCTTGAGGTTTTCCATTTCTTTGCAAACTCAAGACGACAAAATATTGGGTATACGTAGCTACTGATAGGAGACGGGGTTTCAGAACCATATTGGCATATTCGTTATTTTGATTTCGATGTGAACATTTCTATACGAATTTTCTGATTAGTACAAATCCTGTACATTTCAAATTTCAACTCCCCTCTTAGGATTATTTCTAATTTATTCAAACTTTCATGGGAAATTCATAACTTACACTGTAGGTCCGTAATATTACTATATTTTAATTGAATTCGAATTAATTTGATATATTTACATAAAAACTATGTACAATATAGATTGGAAAGGCTAAAATATGACTTAATTCTTAAAATTAGAAAGCTAGAAATATGACGTTATGGTTTGATAAAATATACTTAGATTTTTTCCGTAATTTTGAAATTAAGCCATTTACTAGATAAAAAGCAAAACAAAAAATGAAAAAAATAGACAATGGAAAAATTTAACAGAAACCAATAGTTTGGATAAAAATGATACACAAGTATTTAAAGTTCAATAGACCATATCATTATAGTAGGTGCAATAGTTCAAGAAAATTAATTTGTATTTTCCATTTTTGCGTGCAAATTTCGGGAACCAGCTATAGTACTCATTTGAATATATTTCTGCCTATACATATAGTACATGTTTCCATGAAGGATATGATGCTCGTCCGTGTACCTATACATATAGGCAATGTACCCCATTATTGATTTCTACACATTTCATTTTATCCATGCACATTCACTGGATATTGTTAGATTCACTTGTCGAAATCCGCATTTAGATTCTAAGAGCTATTCGTAAATTATGCAAATTTTACTCTATACTTGAATAATAAATATTCTCCTTACTCATTGGCACAGATTATCACAGAAAGCCAGACACTAGAGCAAGCTGATTTATATACGCAATAACTTGCACCATGCTGGAACCCTTCATACACAATTAATAACAACGTCGTTCAAACAAATTACATCTAACTTATAATTTAGTATGCATGCATATGGTGTACTATCGCTTCCAATACAGATTATTTTTTAAGATGTAACCTGGACACCAAAAATGAATTGATTCTATGCAGAAGCATCCAAATTTACCCTACTAGACGTTGATACTTAGTTTTTGCTTTGTACGAACTTGGATAACTGTATAAATGTTTATTGGTGGCACAGTTTGCAGGCCAATCTTGAATATGACTTTCTAGGGCATCAGAAATATAAAGGGATCATTGATATCCCCGGTAGAGTAAGATAGAGTCTTTCCGCGAGATGGCCAATAAATAAGTGAATAAATAAAGTCGGCTAACGGAGGAATGGTATTGGCTGTTGGCCTGAATTCATGCGAGTGCGGATGGCGCACTAAGATTAACGAAAACGACGATGTGGAGCGGAAAAATGCGAGAAATACGGCCAACATGGGGCCAAATTTCCTGCAATATGTGAACCGTATCCATCCGCCAACCATGATTCACGACTAGAGCTTTACGCACATCTCCGGGGAATACAGTCGTCACAAGTCATAATACTCCCAAGTGTCATGTGCACATTTCTTGCAATGCCTTTAGTGTACATATACTGTACATGCATGGAAAACAAGCTGGGGTAATAAATGATGTATTTTACATGACATTAGTGTATGCCCTATTTCAGATGAACCTTGCATAAAATGATTATTGGCTAGATGCATTTACAGCCTAGTTACAGTACCTATGCAGCCAATCACGAGCGTCAAAATATTTCCAAGATGGCTGTCCAAATGTAGTTAGGCCACACCCCTCCCATTTAAAGCATGGATGAAATGAAATGGACCATAGTTATAAATGCATCGATAATATTTTCACAAAGTCGATCTTCAAATTATTAGAACTTTGAGGCACCCGTTTTGGATCCAATAAACGTATTTTCTGAGAAAACTGTAAGAGATCTACAGAGATCCAAGTGTTGGATGTGGAATATTAGCGCAAGAATGTACAGGTTTTTTACTTGTGTTATCAAAGGTTACACCGGCGTTTACTCTGTGGCTGAGACTCAATGAAGCAAGTGTGTACTTAAATTACTACCTAGTGCACAAATGCCCCGATTTCATTTTGTTCTGATCCTTGTAATCACTTAACCTACCAAAAGACAAATTTATATCGAGGGTGCACATGTGGTCCAGCAATTCATGGATGTCGATGCATTACATGAAATTATCTTGAATATGTTATTATTGTAATACCGTAAAACTTCTTTTACAGCCCCGGGGCTCTATTCATTCAGACAGTCTTGAGACCCGGGCTTAATTAGAGTAGAGGGCAATAATAGAGGCAGGGCTCTAAAGAAAACATACAATTTTGTGCAACAAAAATAATGCCGGTAATGTAACCCTAGCAATGTAACATGCCTGCAAGTCTGCAATAAAGCTGTGAATGTTTCACTGGCAGCTTTATTGCAGACCTCCACATTGCAGCTATGTTGCATGTATGCAAACATGCAATAAAGCTGCAAGTGAAACATTCACAGCTTTTTGCAGACCTGCGGCAGCTTTAAAATTTTTTGTTATGGAACGAGGTCAAGATTATCGCTATCTAAGCCGGCAGACGTTATATCGATATATCGGTGCATCGATATCGGTTAAATTAGCCTAAGTCATTCATTTGAATGCAGTGTACGATTTTTGCCCCGGGCACTATAAGAGGCAGGGCTT
>WWPM01021621.1:0-11793 GCA_023279145.1 Glomeris maerens
TATATATACAAGTATTATACGTGCATTTACAAATATTTTAAGGAAGGACTAATGAGACAGAAACAGCAAGATGTACACCATTCACAATTGGAACTAAAGCAAATGATGATCTTGGATGCAAATATCTAGCAACTAGAGCAGAGAAAGCTTGCACTTTAGAACTGTTCCCTGTTTGTGCTCAGCTGGATGGTCAACTTATTCAACATTCCAACAAATGCGCATTTTGCACAGATTATGGCAATACTGAAGCAGTAATATGTGAATGTCCTGCTCAGTAGATGCACACGTCTCGCATCATTAATGATCCTATATTTTTTAAATCGCACTAATGTATCTTTGAAAATGTTCAGTATTGTCAATTTTATTAAGACAATTGCTGTATTCTATACTCCCTTTTTATATTGCATGTATTTAATTGAATGCTTATTGTGAGACTTATTTGGTCTTGGAATAGTTCTGCATATGTATGTAATTTTGAAAATTCAATAAAGTTTTTAAAGAGTGACTTCATTGTTTCGTTTTTGTATTTTATGTAGGCTGCATTTTTTAAATTGTAAATCGCCAAATTAAGGATGTTGAAATATATTTATGCAATTCGGATAAGAATTTTGATCAGCACATTTCAAACAAATTACATAGAAATAGTTCAAAATTGTAACATTCAATTTAAAGTAAACGGTTTCTTATACACAAAGAAACCGTTACAACTTCTAAATTTTAAGAAACAAATGTCATTAAAAATTGTAAAATTGCACAGCAAGGCTTATATTACATCATTCTTAATAAATCACAAAAAATAAGATTGCAATGGCAGCTACCTAGTATTTATATAAATAAAGAACTAAAATTTGTATCGCCCACAAATTAAATATGATATGCAATAGTGTAAAAATTAAATGTGCGAAATGAGTTTGTTATAATATTGCAACTTAGATGAATTGCAAATAAGAACCTTGGATGCATATAACAGACTATAATTGCTAAAAAAGAATGGTTCAGTGCTTGTCGTAACCTGGATGGTCTAATTAATTATTAAGACAGAAACAAATGCGAATTTTGTGAAGCCTATGTCTTGGAATTTTGAAATTTCAATAACGTTTACACAGTACATTTTTGTTTCCTTGTATTTTGAAAAAAAAATGTATGCAAATTTTGCAGCAGCCAACAACGCAATTTGTTTAAAAAAGACGATATGTATTTTGCCAATTTTCAATATATATATATATTGAAATAAACAAAGTACAACGGGTGCAAAAGTAGTAGCCAAAAACGTTTGATAATATCTGTACGTCACTATTATTACTGTATAATGATGAATTGGGGGTTCATAAGTATTGCTGCTATTTATATATATATAAATTGCAACAACCCGTGGAATTCAATAAACAACATAGATGTTACAATAAACTTTACTTGATAAAATGAGGTCAAAATATTACAGAGCTCCACGTTGTTAGGGAATTCAGATCAAAAATTTAGTAAGCCTATATTTAGCCACAAATTTAAGAAAACTACAGTTAATATAATTGACAAATATGCGAAATAAATGTCAAATATCCACACGTTTCCTACTGCCATACATGCATTTCCCTGACTTTACATTGTACTAATAACATGCAAGCCTATTGAATGCATATTATTAAATCGTTAAATTGAAGACTGCTTGCATAATGTGTACATTGTATTTTGAAACACTAAATATAACCACAAAATGTAACTTATTGATTTTAATGTAAGTGCGTCAATGCTGCTGCATGGCTACAATAATAAATTTTCCAATTCAAGTCACAACGAAAACATGGCACAAAATGGGGTTTTCCAACCACCAATAAATTCTGGTAAACTTTTCAAAAAAAAATCAATAATAGTCAGGAAAAATACAAATACAATGTACACATTTGTTTTGTACACCTACTGGGTGTCCCAAAAGTTTGAATAAATTGGAAGAAATGTGACAATGGTTAGCTTTGGAGCATCCCTTCAGTGTCAAATAGATTCTAACTATCCGGTCTAGTAATATCTTAAATATTACATTCTAACTTCTGGAATATCAAATTAATTTGGAAAAAGTAATGTTTGAGATTACATTATTATATCTTATATTATTATTTACTCTCATTTCACTTGTTTAAAATATGAAAACCGATACTGAAATATTTCCCAAGGTTCACAAACAAACATGTAACAAAACAATTGCAGCTGTTAAATTTCTTCACCAAATTTAATTCAACTCTTGCCGACCGACGGTCAACATGCAACTCAAACAACACATTACAATATATGCTATAAAAACCTGACAATTTCTGTATATATAAATGCAGGACACATGTAACTGTCATAACCATACCATCATTGAACGTTCAAAAAACAACTTACATCATACAGAAATGACTGTTGTTATCTCAGTGGTAAGTATAGCATACACAATATCCAGAGAAATTTTTTGAATATTTATTCTTTCAATGTATTTTATTAAATATTAGGGATTGGCGTTGTGCATTGCAATATTACAATGTAATGCATTAGAGGTTGGTGAGATTGCAAATGAAAACGCAGACTGTTTGAATGGTGTTGGTCAGCAGATTTGCCCTCTAATATACGAACCCATTTGTGGCAAATACCAATCATTTTACATTTCTGCCTCTGATACTTGCTCATTCTGTGCAGCATATGGCAATTTACCTATTCTAATACTTCAGAAAGGTGAGAAAACAGTAATAAAACTTCTATTCAGATCACAATGACACAAATTTCTGCTCAAAACATGATTTTGCCTGAATTAAGTAATTACAAATGGATAGAACAGGTACTACAAATAGCAATGAATATAAAATGAATACAATCATTTAAATTTCAGAGGCAAAATAGCAATAATTATTTGTAAAAACAGGCAAGAAATCAAATGAAAGATCTTCAAAAATAATGTGTACTACGGTGGCCCAAAACGGCCAAGTCGGAATTTCGAACACGAATTAAAAAACACCAACAAATAAAACAGCTTATATCAAAAACAAAACTATTTCACTTATAAGTTATTTTCATAAAACTAAAACAATTTTAAATCAATTTCATTTCAAAACGATTTCAAATCGATTTCATTTCAAAACGATTTCAAATCGATTTCATTTCAAAACGATACGAAATCGATCTCATTTCAAAACGATTTCAAATCGATTTCATTTCAAAACGATTGAAAATCGATTTCATTTTTAAACGATTACAAATCGATTTCATTTTTAAACGATTACAAATCGATTTCATTTTAAAACGATTGAAAATCGTTTGTTTTAATTTAAAATCGTTTTAGTTAAAATTTAATATCATTTTAGTTAAAATTTAAAATAACTTTTAATTGAAATAGCTTTGTTTTTTGATATAAACTGTTTTATTTATTATTGTTTTTTTAATTCGTGTTCGAAATTCCGACTTGGCGGGTTTTGGGCCACCATAGTACACTAAAATTATAGTTGGCCTATCCATAAATTTTAACGAATAATATAATTTAACACATGGTGAAACTTTGATGGAGTTTATACAAGTTTCCATTCGTCCAATTTCTTTAATCTTCCTTGGTTTCCCATAAACATTTTACAACAAATACCCTCAGTATAATTACATCATTTGCCTGTTTCGGATTTGCCAAAATGAATGACTTCTCATCGTGTTTATATTTCTACAACAGGGATAACTGAAGGCAGGGAATTCAGATGTCAAGACTTGCAATTAGGGGGATTCATTAGTGATGATCCAGAATGTCGTTACTTGTTTGGGAAACAACCTTGCACCAAAGAATTTATGCCCTATTGCGCCACAACTGACAATTATAGGACTTATGTGCAAGGAGACAACAAATGCACATTTTGCAGCCAACATGGCAATTCAACTGGAATGGTTATCGGCATTGGTAAATAAATCCTTATTATTGTCACAGAATGCAATTATGTAATCACAATTCCCATCTTATATCACAACTTTAATTTGTTATATTCTAATTTATAAAATAATAACTTTAGGAAGTGACTCAGCAGCCACATGCACGCCTTTCAAAGTGGGAACCAAAGCAAATGCAGACATCGGCTGCAAATTTCTTGCAAGCAGGTTCAGTGCATGCACAATGGAACTAAATCCAGTCTGCGGAAAACTGCCCAATGGTACCATGGTTTACGGTGGAAACAAATGCGACTTTTGTTCACAGCATGGCAACACTGAAGCAGTCATCACAGACTGCAATGAAAAACCTACACCTAAACTTGTGATTGAGACCACTACTAAAAATTATTACTAATAAGTAGTCAAAAGATTTATTGAACCGATTATATTACTGTATTGCAATTATTATCAAATGAAAAGGAAAACACAATCACACTGTGCATGTTATACGTCAACGAAAATGCTGAATACATTTTTCAGGAATAATGTATTATGCAACATTTATCATTGTATTTTGGAATAAATATATGTAATACATATGAGAATATCTTCAAGGTTAAACAGATTCTAACTTCCCGTCTAATTATATTTCACAAATTTCTAAATATACACCTATCTTCATACAACTGAGAATTATAAGACATAAGCGGAAAGAGGATCTTAATTTTAAAATCCTAACTTGAAAAATTGTAAATTTAGGAAGTGACTCAGTAGTCAAATGTACACCTTCCAAATGGAGACCAAAGTCAATAAATGCATTGGTTGCAAATTTTGTAATACTAATACAAAAATAGTTATTGAACAGACTACATTACTGTATTGTAATTATTTTAAGCATCAATTATTACCAAGTGAAAATAGAAACATAATGGCGCATTCAAACGAGGAACTGTGTAATAATCTACTTAATTCACCCATGGATATTTCAGAATAACACATTAATACCTGACAATTTGTAGAAGAAAATATACTTATTGTTGTGTACAGTAAATTGTAACACTCGTACATAATCTGTATCGACAATCTATCAATTTTTTTATCCACAAAGGAAGCTAAAAAAGGAAATGGATCCTAAAATTCCATAAAAACAACTCCTGGAATTATTTGTTAGTGCATTTTATTTCTCCTATAAAAGCTGTTCTAAAAATGCCACAAATTTCTATCTTATTCAACGAGTGCATCACCACACAACTTTAGTTCACATTTGAAGATCAGATATCAATTATCTTTCAAATATGAAGTCTGCTGCCTCTGTGGTAAGTTTAAATTTTCCTAGTACTGTATATACTATAGTTTAAATCTGTTTATAATTATTTGTGCTGAATCTATATATTCAATATTCATTCACATTGCAGGGAATAGTTGGTCTACTGCTTGTGTGCATCACACTAAAATGCAAAGCATTAGAAGTTGGGCAAATTGCAAAAGATGATGCTGATTGCTTGAGTGGTTATGGGCAGCAAATATGTCCCTTATTGTATTCTCCAATTTGTGCTACATTGAGGGGAAGGTACATTAACGGCTCAAACATATGTGACTTTTGCTCCAAGTATGGCAATACTAATGCTCAGGTCCTTCAAATTGGTAAGTTGCATGAACATAAAATGAAAATTAAGAAATTTATAAAGTCACATAGTCCTAATGTACAAATATTGAAACCACAATTAACAAACAGACACTGAATGAAAGAACATTTGGTACATGATTCTCATTATGTAAAACTTTGCATAAAATCGTGTAAATTAACTGCAAACTATTCTTGAAATCAATGCAGGACATTAATTAAGTAATCGCAACACATTTGAGCGCAAATGCCATTTCATAGTAACTGCATTGAAATATTCATGTACTACGTTTTAAATTCTTTAACAAAATATTAAGTATAATAAACTAAATTCAAAATTTATTAACAAAATATTACAAATTACAAAATATTCAATACTTAGTAGGTATATTTGTAAATTCTATTATATCTGCAATGGGTACATCTATTTTATAATTCAGTAAATATACATTGCAGGAATTAAACCAATGGTTGTCTTAGTTTATAAAATCATAGATTAACTTCAACATCAATTATAATTATTTGTAATATAGGATTGCAGACGAGATACAGAGACTTCAGCTGCACTGGACTAGAAGTGGGCAAAGCAATTGGAACCAAAGCCAAGTTAGACCCAGGATGCAAATATTTTGCAACTAGAACAGAGAAATGGTGCACATTAGAATATAGGCCTATTTGTGGTGAACTGAATGGTCAACCTATTAAAGGAGGAAACAAATGCACATTTTGCACAAAATATGGAAATACTGATGCAATAATAACAGAATGTCCCCAAATACGTCCCGGTTATATTGACTAACTTTTAACTTTTCAAAAAAGCTGAACAAAAAATATAGTCTATATATAGTCGGTTGTCATGCACTCAAAGTTGCAGCAGTTTCAAACTTGCATGAAATGCCAACTTAGAAATTATATTTCGACCAGCTTTGGCTCAGAACATTTCAGATTGTTCAGTTATTGGTATATATATATATTTATACAATATTGCTTGAAAGATTGCTAAAAACTTAAGAAAAACCATATAATTTAGGAATTTATTTGCTTTCTGGAACTAGTGCAACCTTGCATGATAGAGAACGAACTATATCCGTCATTTTTCGTATTGTAATATGTAATAAGTAATGCTGAACTGAGTCATTATTTCTAATTTGATACGATATTCACATATAAGTTTGCACTTGTATGTATGTATTTTGATCAATTACAACGAATAAACAATGAGAATTCTTGAATCAGATATCGGTACGTTCCATCATGAAGAAACAACATCACACATATATGATCAAGTAATATAGTCTAGCATATTAGCTAATTTATGCATATTATCTTAATTGCGGTTGGAGGCTTTCTTCTAACTTTTTATTGTACATATAAATTGATTAATAATTATAATGGAACATTAATTTTGTTGATTGCCACTAAATTGTTTCTGCGATAAAAACAGCACAGAAAATTAATTCCATCAGCAATTCAAGCAAAACAATTGACTCAAATTTGATATAATATTCAGTGCTTCAACAAATATGTTCAGGAAACAAACTAATAACGGAAACACCACTGAAGATATGCGATTTGATGAATGATAAAAATAACCCCACACTGACAAATTTCTAGAAAACTGGTCTTCAAAAATAATGTTACTATAAGAAATCTATTTTGGCAAAAATTCTTGGACCCATTGAAAATGACAAAAATAGAAAACTAGAGCTAACAAAATTTCCACTTCCTTAAAACTGTTTAAAAAGAAATAATAGCAGGAAATAGTAAAATACATAGTATTATAAAATAATTCAGAATACTGAGTCATGTATACGTAAATATTTGACATGTGTTATGTAAATATGAAAATAATTCACAGAGATGATTGAGATTTAAATCAGTTTAGTATGCCAGACATAACAGAATTTGTGAGTCATTCGTTTTTTGAATAATAATTACAACTAATGAAATTCTTAATCTAAAATATGATATAATTTCATTATCATTTCTGTAATTTTTATACTGAAACTAACAACTTTAATCTAACCATACCATTTATGTACTTTCATGGGAGAATATAAAATAAACAAGGGCAACATGAAACAGCAGAGCAAAAAACCTGTGTATTTACCAGAAGAGGTAGTTTCAGTGCCCTCAAACTGTGACAGAGGGAACTAACATCCACCATGACACTCAGACTCTCATACAATGGACTTGAAAATAACTTTGCAAAATGATTATTTTTTGCCTTATTGTTCTGAAATATTTATTATTAAATAAAAGTGGCTCACATACATGTAAATTAATGTGAACGTTTTAAATATGTGTTCAAATAAAGATAAAAATTCGCAAAACTCATTCTTTTCAAATGGCAATAAATGGTTGCAACAATAATATAATTTGTAGCAAATATTCGTAAATGCAGTGTATGTCAAGTGTTCATGCAGTGACAATGTCCCACTTTATCAACGCTTAGAAATTGTAATATGAATAGCAGAAGTCCCAAAAATCGTCATCCCAACTCAATAATACAAAATTTATGTAACTATTGTAAATAAATGTACGAGGCATGTCCATAAAGTAGGAGTACTGTTTGCCTTCTTGTTGGGGAATTTTTCTACCCGAAGTTTGGCAACACATATCGGAAGGCTTGGTTCTCCTGATCACAACGAGCACAAGTGGTCCTTATTAGTACTAAAAGTCCCCTTGTAGTGACCATTCCTGTGAAGTATGTCGAAAACAAATCCCGCCGAATGTGTGGTACGTGTCATCGGATTCCTTATTGCAAAAACATCTACTGAAATTTTTGGGACATTTATATGGAATATTTTGAACCACCCCGCATATTCTCCTGACTTGGGGCCTTCAGACTTTCATCTTTTCACCTCCCTGAAGACTCACGTTAGTGGGGAAAAATTTTCAACTGACGAAGAGGCGAGAAAGAGGCCCTGAACTGGAAAAAAGGGGGATGGTGGGAGAATTCTTTGCGGAGAGCATAAAAAAGCTTGTGACACGGGTCAAAACCTGCATAGAACGGAATGACAACTATGCGGAAAAATAGCTTACATATATACCAACAAAATCTGGTAATTGTATTTTGAATAAATTGTCTCTTAAAAATATAAAAATCGAGTATTCTTACTTTGTGGACATGCCTCGTATTTACATTAATTATAGGCCTATACAAAGTTACAGACGTGGTGCGTATAAAGTTCGGTGAATGGCATCACTAAAATTCAAAAACAGAATGAACATGGGAAATACATTTACTGGCCTTTGAAGTAGTTGACAAACTGTACGAAACACTATTGACAACATTCTTAAAGCTTTTGGAAACTGTTGAAAAATATTTTTTAGGAGTTGTGTTTTTAAGTGCCGTCACACAGTTCCGAATCTCCTCGACTTCCACAAACCGTGATCCCTTCATGGCTCCCTTAAGATGAAGGTTAGTTAGAAGTCAACAGGAGCAAGATCAGGAGAGTAGGGTGGATGCACCAAAACAGTAACGCCACGCAATCAAGAATTGGCGCACAATGATGGCAGTATGCGATGGGCGGCATTCGCCAAAATGCTTTCATCAAAGTTCAGCAAATTAATTACAAAATGAACGTGACCCTGAATTTTTAAACAATTAATAATTATTGCAAAATTTTATTTTCCCATACACTTATGATAGTAGAAATTTAATAATAGAAACTACTCAAATAAACATTGGAAATTACCCATAAATTCATTGTTCAAACTGTAATTGGTGGTAGTGTAAGGATTGTGTGTGGAAAAAAGACCTTCATGTGTGGTTTTTGTTCACTTGTGAGACCTGGGGGTCATAAACACCCATAAAACACTTGCTTGACACAGCAGTGGTGACAGACCATGCCGAACAATATTCCACATGGCCAAGGGTGTTTAATTACCTCCTCGAAACAGAAGTTATAAAAGGGAAAGGAGATAGAAATGGGAAGGTCTCTTTTTGGTTGTTTTAAGTTGGTTGTGCAACAAGGATCGTCTCTCGTTTAAAAAGGAAAGACGCCTTACAACTTGGGGGCCCAAGTAAAACAAGAAAACAAAACAACAAAAAAAAAAAAGAAACGCAAAACACCAAATAATTATGGAAACCCAATATCCTCACAAGGAATGGATAATTTGTCACGGTCTTTAGCACCAAGCAGTTCAGTAAAGAAGTTTAATTGGAAAACCATTGGAAAAGTGAACTCATTTATACTTGTAATAAATAAAGTTAGTGGTCCTATTGTTTCTTCATATTATTCTCAAACCAACCTTAATTGAAGCTTGTCTGTCTCGTAATCCTATTATTCTTCACCATCATCCCAGTTTTCCAGATACATTTGACATCCTAAAAATAAATTATAATGCAGACATAAAATTAACTTCCTGGATTAATAATATGCGGTCTAAATGTGAAGATACTATATTACTATAATAAGCCTAATAAATGATATTAATTTTCAGTTAGTATTGCACAATGAATAGCCAATATGTGTAAGGTAGTTTTCGGTGGGAACTTGAATTTTCAACTAATTGTTGCTAAAATGTTTTCCCCGTTTATGACACACTGGAAAACCAAAAACTGCTCAAATAAACATGGGAAATTCCACGCAACTTCATTGTTTAAACTGTATTTCGCGGTATGATGATGACATTTTACTTGTTTCCCAACATACAGTATATGTTTGTAAACTACCCATATAAATACACGTGTGCTGCAGTCGAAAACCATCAGAGCTCACAAAACTTTCACCTACCTCATCATTTAAGCCTGATATAATTGAACAAAAAACATAATGCAGTTATTGCTAAGAGGTTCAATACTCTTTGCCATTTTGAGTCTTTTAATTGCTAAAAAGATGTACGTCTGTGATATTAAAGAACAACTAGTTAAGGCTAGAGACCAGGGAAACCTGAATGGCGAGGTCAGAGCATGTAAGAAAAACACTAAACATATTTAATATTGAACATATATTTAGTGGACAATAATAAATAATTACAGTATAAAACTGTTATAACTTTAAATTTCTGCCATAAATCTGGAAATGTTTGAACACGTACAGTATAAGTATAAGTTGCAATCTTGCATAATTTTTGATTTGATGATAAATATGCATTATGGTTCACTATATCTAACCACAAATAATTAAGCTTAAACCATGCTTCTAATAACATTTCATAATCCAGGGCTCTGTCTGATTTACCGTGATACATATTACTCTTATACCACCATAAAGAATGGAAGATATGGACTTTTTCAGGTTTTTCTTTGCATTATCATAATTAAGTTGAATACTGCAGTTTACAAGTATTAATAAATGTTTGCCAAAAATTTCAGATTCAATCACCAACATGGTGTGAAGTCGATGAAGTTGGTGGCAAATGCAATAAGAATTGCAATGGTATTAATAAATCGTTTATTTGTTATCTAAACGGATAACCCTATATAAAAAAACATGCACTGAATTTCTCGTTGTTAATACGTAATTTTAGATTTTCTGAACACAAATCTCACTGATGATATTGCATGTGCACAAAAGATCTACAACACGGATAGACCAGGAACAGACAGAGATGGATTTGCCTATTGGTATTCTAACAATAATTTAATAATGTATATAATATGGCCAATGGCTTTGTTAGTTTCATAATTGTAAATATAATTTCCATATTTCCAGGGAAATCTGGAGAAACGAATGCGAAGGCAAAAATTTATCTAATTATGGAAAAGAATGCACTGGAATATATTTGCCAGGGTGGCAACTGCCGCTTAACTTGTCAATCTCTTAAAATTTGTGATCAACAATGATAAGATGAATAAAGATATTCCAGTTTTCAAATACTCTGTATTAAATTGTTTTATGTTCGTTTTATCCATAAATTTAAGTTTCTCTTATTATGATAAATACCAATTCACGATGAGGGTTCCATTAAAACGAATTTCACATGACTGGCCTTGCATGCCGTGCTGTAGTACATTATAGTATTTGGATAATTTTGATTTTATGTTAGAAATTAAGACAATATGAACAACAATATGCATTATGTAGTTATTATTAAGCAGAAAGTTATCATGACTAAGTTGAAACTTTGAGACTATGAATGTTGTGTCTGTACATAAAAATGCTATGTAATATGCAAAGGCATCATGAAATGATTGGCAGAAGATTGACCTAATGACTTCTGCTTGGCCCCCACAAATTTTATTTCTTTTATATGTACAGTCCTCCCTCGTTAATCCGGCAGATATGGGACCAGAGCACCGCCGGATTACTAGAAACTAACTAATAATGATGAATTTTAACAGCAGAAAC
>WWPM01021622.1:0-28265 GCA_023279145.1 Glomeris maerens
TTTTTTGTAATGAATTGAAAAAAAGCAATACAAACAGTGTATTATAAAATAGGCCTATAAATAACGATAGTAATTTTAATGCAGAGGTATGTAAGCTAAAATTAAATTTACTCCAAAAAAGTAAGAGTAGACAGTTGTCTTACACAAATTGAGCCATAAAATAATTGAAATTTCAAGTAACAATATATTTTCATGAAGTTCAAATGTTAATAGTCTTTTCATAGCAAAAGCATTTATTTAGTGATAACAAAAACATTTGAAATGACAAAACATGCTTTTTAGTATCAAAAACGCATATTTTTATCCAATGGCATTCATTTCAAGAGACATTAAAAAAAAAACATTTATAACCAAAGCACATATTTACCAGTATAAGAAATATATTTATAAAAATTTAAATAACTTTTTTTAAACAAAACATATTTGAAAGTTTTTAAAACAAGGATTACGAATCTTATTTTAATTGGTTGAAGGAATTATTTCTCACTCGGTATCATTTATATAGTAGATGAAATTTGATCTTGTGATTCATCTGCCATGTTATTTTTGCGGCAATATTCAGTTTGTCTGTCACAGGTGGTAGGATCCATACATTCTGTATTGGCAAACTGCTATTATTCGTGGTAAAAACCATCGCCTCCTGATTGGCTAAGCTCACATTGCGAATAGGAAATGCGTTCAGCCTATATATTGACGTGAGACGGCTCAGATCACCACACGGTGAACAGAAGGTTTTGGAACAAGAACACGGTGTCGATCGCTCCGCCTGCACAAAGTTAGTACATTGTCATCATTTTAGCACAATTAACTATGCCCTAAGTACGTTTAGCACAAAACCTTACCATATTATCATATGATCATAAGGCAGCTTGCACATCATCTGTGTTAACACAATAACATTATTTTTAGGAAATAATTTATAAAGTTACAAACAGGCAAAATTTTTGTAGATTTCATTAAAATTTTCTCCCATTTACAATCATAAAATGTAGCCTGTTATTTCTATGTTAACGAGATTCATTTGCAGAAGTATTAGTTCAGCCTAAACCCAGTCCTGAAGGGAGAAACCAGCCGGGGGTAAGGGGGGGTACGTGATTATAATTTCGATGTTCTAACGCTGATGCTCAATCAAAAAAGTCGGTTCCACGACACAGCGCCGAATGCGAAGCGCCGCGCGACAAAGCGCCGCGTTCAGCGCGCCGAGCGACGTCGCGCCGCGGTAAAACGCGCCGCCCGGCAAAAGTGCCGCCCGACATACACGCCGCTGTGAAAACATGCCGCCAGCAAAATGAAATCGTTTTGAAATGAAATCGTTTTAAAATTGTTTTAAAACGAAATCGGTTTAAAATCGTTTTAAAACGAAATCGTTTTAAAATCGTTTTAAAATGAAATCGGTTTAAAATCGTTTCAAAATGAAATCGGTTTAAAATCGTTTTAAAACGAAATCGTTTTAAAATCGTTTTAAAATGAAATCGGTTGAAAATCGTTTTAAAATGAAATCGGTTTAAAATAGTTTTAAAATCATTTTAGGTTTAATTTAAAATCGTTTTAAAATGAAATTCATTTAAAATCATTTTAGTTTTAATTTAAAATCGTTTTCATTTGAATTTATAATCGTTTTCGATTTAATTTAAAATAACTTAAATAACTTTAAATAGTTTTGTTTTTTATATAAACAGTTTTATTTGTTGCTGTTTTTTTAATTCGTGTTCGAAATTTGACTGGCGGGTCTGGGCCACCGTAATAAATTTATAATTTTTAGTATGATTTATACTTGCGTATATGTTTCTATTAATTTATAGTTTTTGGTATGTAGTAACAACAATACTGCGAATTATTACAAAACTAAAGCGGCGGCGCTTTTGCTGGCGGCATGTTTTCACAGCGGCGCGTATGTCGGGCGGCGCTGTTGTTGGTCGGCGCTTTTGTCGGGCGGCGCTTTTGCCGGGGGCGCGTTTTACCGCGGCGCGACGTCGCTCGGCGCGCTGACCGCGGCGCTTTGTCGCGCGGCGCTTTCGCATTCGGCGCTGTGTCGTGACACCAAAAAGGTCATTTGAAAAGTCCCAAAAGTCATCTAAAATGGTAAAAGAATTACACCGATTTCGAAAATTTTACAATCTTTTTGAAGTGAAAACTTTGTCACAATAGGAAAGCTTAATTTAACACGACATCAAATTTCAGACAAACTGATACCATGTAAAATGCGAACAAATATGTACCTATTCCATGAGCTTGCTTAACGAATAGTCAGAAGATGCAAATTAATGAGTTTTGAGATAACTTTGTCTGTAATTCATATTCAGATAAATGTTATTGATTTGAGACCAGTGCAAGTGCCGTGCCATTTTGACATTTTACATAGTAAATATTTACCATTTCTCGCAGCAGTTGGCAGTGTACATATTGATTAACGTATATGCTTTAGCAACCGTTTGTGAATGTATTCCAAACAAATTGACTTCCAATGAAATCATGACTAGGCACTGCCACGGTTCCGAACAAATGCCTACCATCATTTCCCATATAGTCAAAAATACTTTTCTGCAACTTGGAAACCGTATTAAGAAATTGCCAGATTCACCTCATTTATTCTATGCCATTTAAGATTTGATCACTAAATCGGAACATTTATATTCTTTGATACAGCCAATATGAGAATTAACATTTATAGACTGTATTCACAACTTTGATAGCCAAGTTGAAACTTGGGAGAAAAATAACAATGCAAAGCCTTAGTGCATTCTTTACCTCGTTTAACACAAACAATTTTATGAAAATTAAGTTGCCTACTATAATCACTCATTTCTGTTCTTTCAAATAAAATTTTACATATTTCAAAATATCTTCACATGACCTTATTGTTCCTCTTGCATTTCTAATCTATTAGTGCATGACTAATTATAAATAAATACCATACCAACATTTGACTCTTTCTGTGTACAGTTATGGAATTATTTCCACACTTTATAATATTCTGCTCAATGAGCATCATTCAAGCGAAAGAAAAATTTGGAGCCTATTATCCAAGTATTTTACTTCTCCCATTGTACTTTAATTGAAAAAAAAAAAACTGATCTCTGCATTTTTATGAACGTGAAATAAAAGTAAAGCATGATATAACATTCATGAAATCCGAAAATTTATTCACAAAGACTGTAGACTCTTCACCGACTGGAGTCTTTAGAGTATTGAATGATATTCACAAGCGACTGAATATGAGACCTGTATCCATCGTGACAGAAAAAGTGTTTGGTAATTGTGACTTTTATAAGACAAGCTTGTGTAATACGCATAAAGATGACAATTTTTATTTGGAATATAGAAAATGTTGTCAAAGGGTGGATTCATCAATTTCAAGTTCCGAGGACAACTCGAACTATATTTGAACATGAAATAGATTTAATTAGTTTAATCTACCCTGCAATGGTTGGAAATCGAAATTATTACACTCCCTCCAGAATCTTTCTTTTGACCCCAGACAAATTGAAACACTGGATAACTAAACTTAATGTAAGTCAATGTTTGATTGTTGGCACTAATTGTAATAAAGCTGTATATGTCAACAGAAAACCAGATTTGATGTATTATTTGATGTAGGAACAACATTTCGAATTACCGAATGATATTGTCATTGGAACATGCTTACCAAAGTTCTTTATATACAAATTTGGAATGAACATGCTAATTCCCGTCCAGACGCAGCATTGGATTCATCCGGAAAATTCAAAGGCAGACCAACTGCATAAACTAATACGAGGGGAGTATCATATTGATTTACACTTTATTTATTTCCGCAATCCATGGAACGGAATTTAAATGGTCGATGCAGTTTTAACTGTAGAGTACAGTACTTCACCACCTGGTGGCAACACTTGGCAATATGTTAAGAGCTTTTCACAATACAGTGGAACGTCGTTTATCCGCACATCAATTATCCGCAACGTCAATTATCCGCACTCCTGAAACTCACCTTTTGCGAAGTAAAATTTCGGTTTTTTACAGTATTAACCACGACCTGCACGAGTAGTGACCAAGTTAAATGAAATCGGAATGTTTAATCAATCGAGAAACAATGTAGAGTATCATTAGACTCCATAAAGGTGATGTTATAAGATCGGAAATAGTACTGTTAATGATATTAAAGCCTGAAAAAAAGAAATTTTGAGCTATGCATCGAAGTTGGATAGCAAAGAAGGGTCTAAAAGAAGTACTGGGTGTACTGCACATGTTTTTCTGCATAAATTAAACGCATGTTCAATTATCCGCAAAAATTGTTATCCGCAAAACCCTTGGTCCCAATTAGTGCAGATAAACGACGTACTACTGTATAGTGAGATTTGTCAGCAGCTGTTAGTGTATGATTAGACGAAA
Source organism: Glomeris maerens (assembly GCA_023279145.1). Classification (NCBI taxonomy): domain Eukaryota; kingdom Metazoa; phylum Arthropoda; class Diplopoda; order Glomerida; family Glomeridae; genus Glomeris; species Glomeris maerens. The sequence goes on from WWPM01021622.1 coordinate 4,372, forward strand.
TGGAGAATGATAACAAAGTTCAGCGCTGGACATTGTGGTTTCTCTGGAGAGAGGGTGCAAACACCTTACAAATTTATATGCGGTTGGTGTCTGTATGTCAAGAGCAAGCACCATTAACCGTTTACTGCCGGGTGCGTAGGTGAAAAACGGGGTACATGACAACAGAAAAGGGAACCAGTTCTGGAAGGAATGCTACGGTAACATCACCAGCCAACATCACTCACATAGGGAAGGTCAACATGAAGAACAGGTTTAGCACATTTGCGAAAATGGAGGCAGCCACCAGACTTTCCAGATGAACCCAGCAACGAATTGTGCACGAACACCTTCAGATGGGGAAGGTGTCTGCCATGACCGGAATCCAACAGACTTCGTGCCCAGGCTTGTTACAAGTGATCAGACATAGCTTCATTACCATGAACCTGAAACAAAATAGCAGTCCATGCAGTGGAAGTATAAAGGCAGACCCCACCAAAGAAATTCCGTACTCTAGCATCAGCCAAAAAACGCATGGCAAAAGTCTTTTGGGACCCTCAAGGAATAATCCTAATTGACTGGCTGGACCAATGGGCCACTATTAACAGTGCAAGGCAAGTGGCAACCCTCCTTACTTTACGTCGAGCAATTAAAAAAAAAAACAGGAAAATGGGCAACAGGCGTAATCCTGCAGCATGACAATGCGCGTCCCACACCAGTCAGGAAACAACAACTGCCAGTGGTGATATGGATGTTGAGGTGCTGCCACATCCACCGCACTCTCCGGACTTGGCCCCAAGTGAATGTAACCTGTTTGGGACCATGAAGAAACCTCTGCGAGGCCATCATTATGCTGATTTTGTTGAACTAGAAGCAGCTGTCTAGGCATGGGTGCGACACACTCCTCAAACGTGGTTCGACGAGGGTCTGCGAAAGTTGACACAGGAGGAAAAAATGCATTAATTTGCAGAGAGATTGTGTCGAAAAGGGTTTCTATATCTCCTGAATTAAACAATATACTGCCCTATCATAAATAATATGAAATGTAAATCGATATGATACGCCCCTCATAAATTTCAAAACAGTATTGAATTGAGAAGGAATATTTTCACTTGCAGCATACACAAAGGCATTGGATTAAAAGAGATAATGTGCCGTTTTTGGTACAGCGCACTCATATACGCAATTGGAAGACAATTTCATTACAATACCATTTAAATTTATGCTGTGTGAATAAGAAAACTCGCCATCTTTATGGTGTTTTGCAAAATTTTGAAGTTTCTTTTAGTTTGCCAGGAGCTAGGGATGTAAGCAACTTAACAATTTAACCGAAGGCTATGGTTTGCTGTTCCTTGCACATCAATTGTCGGAGAATCTATGAATTTCAATTGATCAATTACAAATGATGTATCGTTGTTGTAAAATGTTATTCCGAACAAAAACCATGGAATTTGTTGAAAAACCTCTTCATAATCCAATACTTTTTGTGCACATATGACCGTTATATAAAATCTTGAATTGCTTAGTATTTAGGATTTTCAAATGTGAAAGATGGAAAACCTGCATTGTTTCTAGCAAATTTTTTGGAATACGTTTCTGGGTTCTTACGGCTAACGTAAGTAACGAAATTAAAATGCTACAAATAAAAATATTTTAATAATTTTAAATGCTAGATGTTTTTCTTTGAAAATAGATTGACATGGGGGTATTTTGATGAACATGGCACTGGACATTCAAATTATAAACACAGCTGGCCTCAAGATGCATGTCATTAATGCCTATTTATGTTTAATTCATACTTGTATAACTGCACAATTCGATATTATTATACAGCAATATTTCATAATTATTGATTACTTAATCACTATAGCTAGAAGTAAGCGGAAATTAGGAAATAGATTTTTGCTTGAATACGATGAGTGGTTTGTCAGTTTCCTTAATAAATATTTCTAATTAAAATTATGTTTATTAGTTTCCACGAATGCTTTTGAAATTCACTGAAGATTCTGGCAGCCAAACGTGGCCACAATTGATTAGAGATGGAATGACTCTTGTGGCGGCGATGAAAACTAGATCTATGACACTAACAAGGCTAATATCCTTATTCAAATATAAGGTGTGGATTGCAGCAATTGTGATTTTGTGCCTCTTAAACCTTGGTTTTTATTTTGCATTTGATGGAAGCCCATCATTAAAACATCACCCAAAATTTAAAAACAAGAGCATGAGCAAATTAATGAGGATTTTGCTATTTGACAGCTTAATACGTTTTCAAGGTAAATGCAATTTTAGAACTTTGCCAATTTATGTTCTTCAATGTCGGATATACTATAACCCCTGGCCAAAAATATCAGACCTCTTGTGAAAAAAGAATTTCTAATGGGACGGAACCAAAGGACATGGAACTGTGCTAAATAATTTATTCCATAAAAATTAATGTTTATATCTCACATGTCCATTGTAAATCTCAAAATACCTTAACAATAATTCAATGCGAACTTTTTAGAGGAATGGACAGCAGGGCCAACAAAATCAGTCAGAATTCTACTCATGGCATTTAATATCTACCTCTTTCTTACTTTAAATGCTTTTCTGGCCATATTTTCCGTACAAATATTATCACGAAACTATTTTCCTCTAAATATGGTATCTGACATATGCCACTACCACGGGAAATACATAGTGGATTCTCATATAATGTTTGACTTTTCGACATACAAGGTAAGTAAATATGTATATTCGCATATGAATTTAAAATGAGAGAAATTTTGCTATTATTACTGACAGTACAAAATGTCCGAATACCTGCCTGTTTACCAATTATAAATTTTAGTCGATTAATTCTTTGTAATGCTGAACATGATTTGGAGATTGTTATATAGCGTCATTGTCATTTAAAGGGCGTTTCTGCTGATTGTGCAAGTAAATTTTGGGATAACTATATAGAGTTCGAGCAAGGTGTTAATGTTCAACTCAACAACCATGAATGCCTTACTGAAGACCGTTGTATCGTTCTTACGCACAGAAAAAAGGGAAATCAGGCAATAAATAGATATTCGAATTTGAGTCATTTAAACAAAAATGAAGTCAGTATTGGGATGAGTCTACTATACGGCGAGGAAAAGGTATTTCACATGTAATAATTTCTCATGTAAATGCAAACATGCACCTTTCTTCGATATAGTGCAATGTCTAAATTCATATTAATATCTGCATTTGAAAACACACTATGCTCGGAAATGTAACAATTGTTGTATGTGTTCACAGTTATCAATGTACAATTTTAGGTAGTTAGTTTGCTAAATCTACTTGACATTTTATAAATAATTGTATTTTCTGTAGCAAATCGTGAGAATTCATTACCGTATAATAATAAAAATTCCTATCTCAAAATGTAAAGGAATCTCAATTATGTCGTGATTACTTGAAATTAAATCCAGAATTAACTTAAGTCTTGTCAGAACAATTACGATTCAAGACGCGCGGATGCCATCGAGTTATGGACTTGAGAAAATTTGGCTGAATGTTCATTCCGGAATTTGCCAGCTCATCACGAGGGCAAGTTCAAAGGGCTCTAAACCAAAAACTATTCGTCCTATCTGTTTGAAAATTGGAATCCAGGGACACACTAATAGATATTTTTGATGAATGCTACAACAACTATAGTATCATTATTATAATTTTTTTCCTCCTGTCACAAAATAGCTTCGTTTTCCGGATAAGCCATTTTGGGGATATATACCTCAAAATACATAACAACTAACTGTGTTTATACTTATGCTCCAGGAAAAATAACTACAAATGTGCAAGGTGGTTAAATTTGTAGCTCCTGCAGTGAATAGGTGCAAAATGATATCAGTCTAAACTTGGTCAGAAGCAAAATTACCTTAAAATTGGGCCATCTGAAAACTCTAGTGTATGAAACACCAGTGGATGATCCTGCATCACTTGTAGTGAGATTGGTAGCAGCAAGTGATGAAATCAAAACTACACATCTTTTGGATAATATGCGCCAAAGTTTTATTAGATGTGCGGCGTGCATTCACTGCGGGGGACAAACTTTCGAGCAGTTGTTCTACGAGGCATGTCCACAAAGTAACAATAATCGATTTATATATTTTTTAAGAGACAATTTATTCAAAATACAATTACCGGATTTTGTTGGTATATATGTAAGCTATTTTTCCGCATAGTTGTCATTCCGTTCTATGCAGGTTTTGACCCGCTTTTTTATGACCTCCGCAAAGAATTCTCCCGCCATCCCCTTTTTCCAGTTCAAGGCCTCTTTCTCGCCTCCTCGTCAGTTGAAAATTTTTTCCTACTATCGTGAGTCTTCAGGGAGGTGAAAAGATGAAAGTCTGAAGGCCCCAAGTCAGGAGAATACGCGGGGAGGTTTAAAATGTCCCATCCAAATGCCCCAAAATTTTCAGTTGGTGTTTTCCCTGCCGCAATAAGACACCGCGCGCTTCACATTCGGCGGGATTTTTTTTCGACATACTTTGCGCAGAAGGTCACTACAAGGGCACTTTTAGTACTAATGAGGTCCACCTGTGCTCGTTGCGGTCAGGAGAGTTAAGCCTACAGCTCAGTGTTGCCAAACTTCGGGTAAAAAAATCCCCCAGCACAGGAAGGCAACAGTACTGTTACTTTGTGGACATGCCTCGTAATTGAAATGTTTGGTTCAACCTTCAGTGGTCATTTATTATTATTGCAATAAAAACAAGAATACAACGAATTGCAACACAGTGTGCCTCATTTAATCGAACAAGCAGATATAGTTATAATCAGTAATAAATAGGGGTTTGCGGAATAGGTGATTTCACTATTCGACCAAATATGGATAATATAATTGGTCACTTAAACACTTAAAAACAAATAGTAAATTATTAATATAGGGCTGTGGATAACAATTTCAAGTAAAATTATATATTTAGTGTTCAAATGTTAATAGTCTATTCACATAGCAAAAGCATTTATTTTATGATAAAAAAATTAAAATGACAAACATGCTTTTTAATAACAGACATATAATTTTATCAAACTGACAAAAATTTCAACAGACATTTATAAAGAAATAAATGCATTTATAACAAAAGCACATATTCACCAGAATAAGAAAGGAAGATATTAAAAAGATTAAATAACTTTTTATTTTAAACAACCAAACATATTTTACGGTTTTTAAAACTACGATTATGAATCATATATTAATTGATTGAATGAATTATTTCTCACTCTGTATCATAAATATAGATGAAATTTTATCCCATAATTCATCAGTAATATCATTTTTGTGTTAATTTGCAGTTTGTCTGTCACAGATGGCAGGATCTATGCGTTTTGTATTGGCAAACTGTTATTATTCATGGTGAAAAACCATCGCTTCCTGATTGGCTATGCTCACATTGCGAATAGGAAATGCGTTCAGCCTTTATATTGACGTGAAAGGCCTCAGATAATCACACGGTGAACAGGAGGTTTTGGAACAAGAACACGGTGGCGATCGCTCCGCCTGCACAAAGTTAGTACATTGTCATCATATTAGCATAATTTACATATGTCATTAAGTACGTTTAGCATATAACTTTACCACATTATCATATGATTATAAGGCAGCTTGCAAATCCTCTGTGTTAATACAATAACATTATTTTTTTAGGATAAAGTTACAAACAGGCGTTATGAATATTAATGTAATATACAGTCAACTCCGCATAACTCGCGATATGCTCGGGAACCAAAAGTCTTATCGAATTATCCGAATATCGAGTTAAGAAATTTCCAAAAAAAATAATTTAACCAATTTTTTTACACTTTGTATCGATCACAAATCGCCGATAATCTTCTCCCTCTTCTTTAGAAAGGTCGCAAGAGTAGACTGTTTAATGCCGAATTTCTCACAGATGGCCTTCTGCTTCATTAAAGGATTGTCATTTACAAAGACGACAATGTTGTATTTGCCCGCCAAACTTTTGGAAACGCACTTGCGTTTGCGTGACGTTTCCATGATTAACAGGATACAGACAGCGTGACAAGTTGCTGAAGTGACGGGTAGGGCTTCGAGGGCGAGGCACAATTGCCCTCTGGAAAATCAAACAAAATCGCCATCTTCACAAAGGACAACCCATCCAACCGCCGAATATCTCAATATGCAGGGGTTCAGATAATCGAGATATGCGGATTATTGAGATAAGCGATATCGAGTTAAGTTGCTTGTTTAGCATTAAAAAGCCTATATTGCAAACCGGGACATGGCAGTAATATCGAGTTAACCAACTTATTGAGTTAACCGGAATCGAGTTACGCGAAGTTGACTGTACAAAGAAATTTTGCAGATTTAATTACAATTTTCCCCCATTTACAATCATAACATTTAGCCTGTTATTCCTATGTGAACGAGATTCATTTGCAGAAGTATTTCTTCAGTACAATAAAAACTCAAATATTTCCTTGGGGAAATTATTACTTAGAACGAGTCCTGGAGGGGGAAACCAACCGGGGGAAGGGGAGGGCAAGGGGGGTAGGGGATTATAATTTTGATGTCCCAGCGCTGATGCTCAATCAAAAAAGTCATTTGAAAAGTCCCAAATTTTATCTAAAATGGGAAAACAATTATACAGATTTCGAAAATTTTGCAATCTTTTTGAAGTGAAAACTTTGTTCACAATAGGAAAGCTAAATTCAACACAACATCAAGTTTCAGACAAACTGATACAATATAAAATTTAAATCAATATGTACCTATTCCGTAAGCTTGCTCAAGGAAGTCAGAAGACGCAAATTAATGAGTTTTAAGATAACTTTGTAATTCGTTTATTGAGATAAATGTTAGTTATCAGAGACCGGCACAAGTGACGTGCCATTTTGAAGTTTTAAATAGTAAATATTTACCATTTCCGGCATCTAGTTGTTGACATTCTACATATTGATTAGAAGATATTTATTATTTCATGCAGCTGTTTGCATTGTACATATTGATTAACATATTTGCTTTAGCAACCGCTTGTGAATTTCCAAACAAATTGACTTCCAATGTAACCAGGTCTAGGTCACTGCCACGGATTCGAACAAATGCTTACCATCAATTCCCATATACTGTAGTCAAAAATACTTGTCTGCAACATTGAAACCGTATGGAGAAATTGCCTAGATTCGTCTCATTTATTCTATACCTTTTAAGAAATGACCACTAAATTGAAACACTTACAGTATATTGAAATTGCCCGCTAAATAATTTTAAGTTCGGATACAAACTTTGATACGTTCAGCGAATATGATAGTTAACATTTCCAGACTGTATTTACAATTTTGATAGCTAAGGTGAAACTTAGGAGAAAAATAACAATGCAATGGCATAGTACGTTCTTTACCTAGTTTGCTACAAACAATTTTACGAACATTAAGATGTCTAATATAATCACTAATTTATGTTTTTTAGAAGAAAGGTTTATATATTTCACAATATTTTCACATGACCTTATTGTTCATCATGTATTTCTAATCTATTGTTGCATGCACTAATAATAAACAAATACCAATATTTGACTCTTTCTGTGTACAGTCATGGAATTATTTCAACACTGTTTAATATTCTTCTCAATGAACATTATTCAGGCTATAGAAAAATTTGGAGCCTATAATCCAGGTATTTTACATTGTCTGCAATTGTACTTCAATTACAACTGATCTCTGTTTTTTTCATGAACGTGAAATAAAAGTAAAGCACGATATCGCATTCATGAAATCCGGAACTGTATTCACAAAGATTGCGGACTCCTCACCTACAGGAGTCTTTAGAATATTGAACGATATTCATAAGCGAATGAATATGAGACCTGCATTTATCGTGACTGAAAAAGTTTTTGGTAATTGTGACTTGTAATGACAAGCTCCTGGAATATGTTTAAGGGTGCAATTTTTGATTTGGAATTTACTTAGAAAATGTTGTCAAAGAGTGGATTCATCAATTTCAAGTTCAGAGGGCAACTCGTATTATATTTGAATATGAAATACATTTGCTTAGACTAATCTACCCTCCAATAGGCAGGCATGATGATTTTTACATTTACTCCAGAATCTTCCTTTTGACCCCAGATAAATTGAATCACTGGATAACTAAACTTAATGTAAGTCTATGTTTGATTGTTGGCACTAATTATGATAGAGCTGCATACGTCAGCGGATTATCATATCTGATATATCATTTAACGTAGCAAGTAAAACTCAAAGTACCGAATGATATTGTCATTGGAGCATGCTTACCAAAGTTCTTTATAAACAAATTTGGAATTAACATGCTAATTCCCGTGCAGACGCAGTATTGGATTCGTCCGGCAAATTCGAAAGCAAGTCAACTGCATAAACTAATAAATTACTAATAAGTATTGAATTAAAAAAGAATGTTTGTCGCTTTCAGCAAATACAAAGACATTGGATTAAAAGAGATAATGTGCCGTTTTTGGTGCACCGCACTGGTAAACACAGTTGGAAGGCAATTTCATTAAAATACCATATGAATTTATGCTGTGTGAATAAGAAAACTCGACATCTTTATGGTGTTTTGCAAAACTTTGCAGTTTCTTTTATTTTACCAACAATTAGGGATGTAAGCAACTTAACATTTTAATCGTAGGCTGTGGTTTGCTGTTCCTTGCACATCATTTGTCTGAGAATATTTGAATTTGAAATGATCAATTGCAAATGATACATTTTTGTCGTGAAATGTAATTCGGCACAAAAAGCAAGGAATTTTTTGAAAAACCTCTGCTAAATCCTTTACTTTGTTTGAGTATATGAACATGATTTAATATCTTGAATTGCTTATAGTATCTAGGATTTTCATATTTGAAAGATGGAAAACCTGCAGGGTTTCTAGCAATTTTTTTGGAATACGTTTCTGGGTTCTTGCAACTAACGTAAGTAAAGTGAAATGCTATAATCAAAAATATTTTATCTAAATTTAAATGCTAGATGTTTTTTTAATAGAGTGATTTGGGGGTATTTTGATGAAAACAATATTGGGCACTCAAATTATAAATACGTCTGGTTTCCTGGAGATGTAAGTAATTAATTTTTTAAATGCTTATTTACTCTTGATGTAATTCATACTTGTAATTACTGCACAATTCGATCATATGATAGCAATGTTTCATATAATTATTGATTACTTGAACACTATAGCTAGAAATTAGCGGAAATTTGGAAATAGATTTTTACTTGAATATGATATGAATGGTGTTTCAGTTTTCCTTATTATATATTTCTAATTGAAACTACGTTTATTAGTTTCCAGAAATAAAGTTGAAATTCGTTGAGGATTCTGGGAAACATACTTGGCCACAATTGCTCAGAGATGGAATGACTCTTGTGGCAATGATGAAAACTAGATCTATGACGCTAACAAGGCTAATATCCTTATTCAAATATAAAGTGTGGATTGCGACAATCGTAACTTTGTGTCTCATAAACCTTGGATTTTATTTTGCATTTGATGGAAGCCCATCATTAAAACATCACCCAAAATTTGAAAACAAGAGCATGAGCAAATTAATGAGGATTTTGCTATTTGACAGCTTAATACGTTTTCAAGGTAAACACAAATTTAGAACTCTGCCAATTTATTTTCTCCATTGCCGAATATACAACCCCAGGGTAAAAATATTAGTCTGCATGTGAAAAATTTCGTTTTCCTAATGGGATATAACCTAATGACATGGAATTGTACTATAGTGCTACCAAAATATGAAGAGACTATTGTCCTGTCCCGCCCGCAATGAAAGACTGGCCAATTGGCGCGTACACCACGAGCTAGCATCGGATATATTGGCCAGTCTGCATTGTGCGCTATGCGGGGCGGGGCAATATAGGGAAGACCGGGGCGGGTTGATGCACGAGGCGGGTTGATTCAGTGCCAGTTACTCAATAGCGGAGAAAGCAAATATTACAGTGCTCCCACTTTCAGATTAGCCATCAATTTCGCTTCAATTTCTGGTGCTTTCGTCGCTTTGTGGCTATTTTTGGTTGAAATAGAAGGAAATACCACTTTTTGGGCGTGTTAAGTAATTTTCATCTTTCTCATATTGGGCTCTATAACTCATAGACTTGTAAGTATCACGAAATCGTCTTGCAACTGTTAAATACAGGTACGTTGGAGGTTAACAGCTGTGTGTCAAGTTTTTCTCAAAGTGACCTTGATAAGCCGGAAATGTGGAATCTTTCATAGAGCGCAAAATGGGGTGGGTTGATGCACGCACTGCGGGGCGAGTTGATGCGCCCTGCATCCACTCGCTCCAGCATATTTAAAAAATATATAATTATTTATTTGTCAAATATTATCATAATCAACTCCGAAAATAAATACTAAATAAATAAATAATAAATACAATAATAATGTAATCATTAATACATCTAAAAACTTAAATAATACTAAATAATAATAACAATGTTATGATGTTGTTTTCGTTTGTTTGTTTGCTTTTTCCCCCAGAACAATGAGGAACCACAAGCGTAAAACCAATAGATGGAGAAATTTGTGTCCCCCTGCAATTTATTGCGATTTTAGCCTCTGATGCGACATCTGTAATAAGAATTTTTTCAGCTTACCTTAAACTTTTAAAATTCGAACACAAATATAAAAATAAACTTCAAGGTGTGTACTGTTAAAGGCAATATAAAGCGATATCCTACATTTTGACGAAATTCTTCAATTTCGGATAATAAAAACAATGCATCAACTCGCCCCGGTCTCCCCTACTCTGTTCTTATTTTGGAGCAATATACTGTATAGTAGGACTTTAAACATAAGTTTCGAAATAGATGTGGCCTAACGAAAGCCATATTGGTTGAAATTGGTCGTGTGATAAAGTGAGCTGTCCGCCATTTTGCTTAAACTGCATCAGCTAGTTGCTGTGCCCCCACTCCATAACCGCCCATATGAAATGCAATTGTGACTGGTCGCCATCTTTCCAAACTTCCGTTAAAAGGCCTATAGCAAGGTTCTTGGTCCCATAAAATGCAAGTCAACACAATTGGATTTCAACGGACACATATAAGGCATGTCCACAAAGTAGGAGTACTGTTGCCTTCTTGTGCTGGGGGAATTTTTTACCAGAAATTTGGCAACACTGATCTGTAGGCTTGGTTCTCCTAATCACAACGAGCACAGGCGGTCCTCATTAGTACTGAGAGTGCCCTTGTAGTGACCTTCGGTGTAAAGTATGTCAAAAAAAATCCCGCCGAATGTGATGCGCGCGGCAGCATCAGGTTTCTCATTGCGGCAGGGAAAACACCACTGAAAATTTTGGGGCATTTGGATGAGACATTTTAAACCACCCCGCATATTCTCCTGACTTGGGGCTGTCAGACTTTCATCTTTACACCTCCCTAATGACTCACGTTAGTTGGAAAAAATTTTCAACTGATGAGGAGGCGAGAAAGAGGCCCTGAACTGGAAAAAGGGGATGGCGGGAGAATTCTTTGAGGAGGGCATAAAAAAGCTTGTGACACGGGTCAAAACCTGCATAGAACGGAATGACAACTATGCGGAAAAATAGCTTGCATATATGCCAACAAAATCCGGTAATTGTATTTTGAAAAATATAAAAATGGAGTATTCTTACTTTGTGGACATGCCACGTACTAAATATTCCATTATTTAAAGATTAATGTTTGTATCCGACATGTCCCATGTAAACCTTAAAATACGTTAAATAATAACTCAGTACGTAATTTTTAGAAGAATGGAGTGCAGGGCCAACAAAATCCGTCAGAATTCTACTCATGGCATTTAATATCTACCTCTTTCTTACTTTAAATGCCTTTCTGGCCATATTTTCCGTACAAATATTATCAAGAAGTTATTTTCCTCTAAATATGGTTTCTGACATTTGCCATTACCAAGGAAAATACATATTTGATTCTGATGTAATGTTTGACTTTGAGACATACGAGGTAAGTGCAGTAACTATTTTCTCATATGAATTAGAAATGAGACATTTTTATATAATTACTGGCAGTGCTAAATGTCCGAATTAATACTTTCTGCGCCTGTTTATGGATACAATTCAGTCGATTAATTCTATTTGTTGCTGAACGAGATTTGGAGATTATTATATGGCATCCTTGTCATTTCAAGGGAGTTTCTGCAAATTGTGCAAATGGATTTTGGGAAAACTTTTTGGACTTCGACGAAGGTTTTAATGCTTCACACATCAACCAACAATGCCTTATTGAAGACCGTTGCATCGTTCTTACGCACAGAAAAAAGGGAAATCAGGCGATAAACAAATATTTGAATTTAAATCATTTAAAAAACAATGAGATCATTATCGGGATGAGTATAGCATACTATAAAGAAATGATGTTTCAAAATACCCTCCAACAAGTGTAAGTGAATCGGAAAAACAGCATTTATCTGCTACTATTAAATCCTGCATTTTCAAACAGGACATTGGGGCTAAGGGAGAATGGAATTTTGCAAATGCTGAATGAACGCTATTTTAAGTTGTATGGCAGAAGTAATATGGCGCCAGAAGCAATAACATTTTCTGAAACATGGCTAACTATGTCAATCCTGGCCATTGGCATTTTTGCTTCTGCATTAATTGTAGTTGCAGAAAACATAATACCTAATGGAAATGCACAGATATAAACAAAATGGCCAGCAAAACAACACTATTCTTGATTCCTATTTATGTCGCATTTGATGTTTTTTTCTTAACATTTCATGCTTAACTTAACTACCAACATTTTACTATATTATTATATAATTAATGCAATTATACAATCTCTTATAAACGCTAACACTGCACTTTTCTTCAATATAACCCAATTCCTACGTTCATATTGATATCTGCATTTGGAAACACTATCATCGGAAATGTAACAATTCTTGTATGTACGTGTTCACAGTTTAAATGTACAATTTTAAGTAGTTATATTTTGCTAAAACTACTTGAAATTTTATGAATACAGTATAAGCTCGCTAATCCGGACTTGGTGGGACCTGAGGTCGTCCGGATTAATGAAAGTCCGGCTTAGCAGAAATACATATTTTTAACCGGAAAAAAATATAATGTTTGGCTTATGCTAAAAGCAACCAATAAACTGAACAACAAACATTTATGTTATGTGTACATACTGTATTTAAAACATTTAGCAAGGGAAACAGTTACACAATAGGAGCAAAATAATCATTTAGGCCTCATATAATAAATTAATAGATTCTCGTCCGGAAATCTACAAAAATGGTTGCGCGCGCGCAGTTTTCATTTTTATTTTAAATTGCAATTAATTTGATCACAAAGTGGCGCCGAAACCCTAGTCCTGATCATCATCACGAAATCTCCAATATTTTTGCCTATAAAGCGATTTGACTCACGTCTTTGTGTGTTGACGTGGACACGGGGTAGAGATGTTGCTTTTTCAGCCGTATTTTAATGAATAAAAATATTTTTTTGCTTGCAAAAAACCGGTGCGCACGGGGTCGGGAATCTATGAATTAATTATATGGGGCCTTTTGTGTTTCGGTTTTTGCGAATTCATTCGCTTCTTGGCTGCATATTCTCTCCAGCGACGCAACTGCATCAGGTCGCAATTAATCGCAATTAAGCCGTGATTCCTTGAAATTAAATCCAGAATTAACCTATAGGTCTTGTCAGAACCATTAAGATGCGAGACGCGCAGAAGCCATCCAGGTAAGCAAACAGTTTGCAATTGCGTTCTACATTCCTATAGGGTCAATCCATACGAAATCATCCAATGCCTTTCACATGACCATCACCGATTTGGCAAATTTTTTGGTATGTTGTAGTTCTATATGAGCTAAGAAATCCGTGAAAATGTTAGGTATCTACTGTAGATCTTTTCATTCTAGACTTGCAGACTCTAGAAAATTTGGCTGAAAGCTCTTTCCGGAATTTTCTCGCTCATGAGGGCAAGTTCAAAGGGCTCTAAAACAAAAACTTCTCGTCCTGTGTGTTTGAGATTTGGAATCCAAGGACACACAACAGACATTTTTGATGAATGTTACAACAACTAGTGTCATCATTATAACTTTTATTTCATCCTGTCACAAAAATAGCTTTGTTTTCCAGACAAGCCATTTTGGGGAAATATACCTCAAAATAGATAACACTAACAGTGTTTATACTTATGCTTCAGGGAAAATAACTACAAATGTGCAAGGTGGCTAAATTTGTAGCTTATGCAGTGAATAGTTGCAAAATTATATCAGTCTAAACATGGCCGGAAGCAAAATTTTACTTTAAAATTTGGTTATCTGAAAACTCTACCGCATGAAACACCAGTGGGTGATCCTGCAACACGTGTAGCCAGATTGGTAGCAGCAAGTGAGGACATAAAAAATACACCACATCATTTTCGAAATTGTGCGCCGAAGTTTTATTAGATGTGCGGAGTGCATTGACTGCGGGGGACATACTTTGAGCAGTTGTTGTAATTGAAATGTTTGGTTCAACCTGTCAGTGGTTATTTATTATTATTTCAATAAAAACAATACCCTTAATTCAGGCTGGCCACTCTTCCTATATTTCCTATTTTTTCCTATATTTTTAAGCAATCCTATTTTCCCCTATATTTTCCAAAAATTCCCCTAAATTCCTGTAATTTATGGAATTTTATGTTTTTCAAACATACAATATTACGATCAACAAACTAAAACGTATAATGATTAGGATATTCTACAGGAGAGTGAAAATTATTATGCTAAAGCCAATTTGCACACTTTTTTGCTATTAGCAACACATATTTACAAAGTCTAAAACCAAATAATGATTTTATTGTACATATCATAGTAACAGGTGATGCTTACACAGCCTTTAGCACATGCATTATTGGTTTTTGTTTTCCATTTCTTCCAGTAGGTGGCACAATTAAGGCATCAGGCCACGTAATTTGAAGATTTTGAGCAGAGCTGTTCCCGTACTTTGTATATCTAGTGTCACTATAACGGACAAACGGTATAGCTTAGAGTGCTCATAATGTTAAATCAGATTTAAAAAGCTCGATGCAAATATTGTATGACGTTTTCAAGCTAACTTTTCGGTTGTAAGAGGCAACTTTCCCACCAGATGATGAAAATATGAACTCATTTCTCGGAAATATGTGGAAGCATCACCTGTTACTATAGAATGCACAATGAAATCATTATTTGGCTTTAGTCTTTGTAAATATGCGATGTTAATAGTAAAAAAACTTGTTCTAGCATAATAATTTTCACACTACTGTACTTGGGTCAAAAATAAACCAAACAACTGTAATTGTTATAGTCTGGAATTAAAGACCAAAATATGAAAACCATTTCCGTTGCACAAATGATGTGTCAGCAGCTGAAGACAAATGTACAGTTACCAGTAAAAAGCTGGAATTAGTCCGAATGAAACAAAAAGACGTGCAATCTAAATGGCGCAAGCAAGAAAAATCAAGTGTGCCAACTAAACGAGCCAAAAAACAAGACACTACGTAATTATGCGATATAGTTTTATAAAGAAATACATTCTGGAGTGACATATGCAATGAAAAATGTATCATTTTATAAATAAACATTGTATATTTTATTCCTATAAATTTCCTATAACTCCAATAATATTTTTAATATTTTGAGTGCATGGCCAGCCTGTTAATCGCAACACTGATTTTTGTTAAGGAAATGTTAACGAAACATGTACAAACTGACGGTATTTGTTACATATGTGACGAGAAACTTTGGAACGTTTGTAACTCCGCAACGAAGCTCCAAATCCCATTCATCCACAGAGTGAAATTTGTTTATTTCTAACACCTCTACCTCTTTCGTCCGTTTGCGCATGACCTTTTAAAACACCCTGTAAACTATGTCGCATATACCACTACCAAATAAAGAATAAAACCAAGCCCCGCCCATTTTTGTCATGAGATCGGAACAGGCCGCTTGCAGTGCTTGAACACCAAAATTTCTCGCCAGAAATACCTAATCGAGCATACCTCGATTCCTATTAGCCGTAAGGGGGCGGGGCATCGTTTTATTCTTTAGTTGGATAGGTATACAGTCACTCAATTATAGTGGTTTTTCTCAATTAAAACTCGTCACATAATGACACGTTATTAGCCAGCAGTTTCAGATTACAGTGTGCCTCATTTAAGCGAACAAGCAAATAATTATCATCAGCAACATGTAAGGTAAAATTAAATTTAATGCAAAAAAAGGGAAAGTGGACAGTTGTCGTGCATGAATTGAGTTATAAAATAATTGAAATTTCAAGTAAAATTAGTGCTCAATGGCTATAGTCTATTTACGGATAACAAAATCATTTAAAATAACGAAACATGTTTTTTAATATCAAAAACGTTAATTTTTATCAAACTAACATTCATTTCAACAGACATTTATAACAAAATGCCTTTAAAACAAAAGTACATACAGTGTATTTACCACTATAAGAAATAGATATATTTGTAAAAATTAAATAGCTTTTTTTTTAAATTAAACAAAATATTTTAAGGTTGAAGGAGTTATTTTCTCACTCGGTATCATTTGTATAGTAGATGAAATTTTATCCCGTATTTCATCTGCAATATCATTTTTGAGGTAATTTGCAGTTTGTCTAAAACAGGTGGTAGGACCCATGCATTCTGTATTAGCAAACTGCTGTTATTCATGGTGACAAACCATCGCCTCCTGATTGGCTAAGCTCACATTGCGAATAGGAAATGCGTTCAGCCTATATATTGACGTGAAAGGGCTCAGATCACCAAACGGTGAACAGACGGGTTTGGAACAAGAACTAGGTGTCGATCGCTCCATCTGCATAAAGTTAGTACATATTTTATCCTAATTAATATATGCTTTATAAAGTTACAATTTCCTACCATTAACAATCATATTAAACATTTAGCCTGTTATTTTTATGTGATCGAGATTCATTTGCAGAAGTGTTTGTTCAGTACAATAAGAACTCAAATAGTTTCTCGGAGAAATTATTATTTAGAACATGTCCTCGAGGGGGAAATTAGCCGGGGGGAAGGGGATTATATTTTCGATATCCTAAAGCCGAAGTTCAATAAAAAAATTCATCTGAGATGGTAAAAAATTATACAGATTTCAAAAATCTACCAATCATTTTCACGACAGAAATCAATTTTTGAATTGAAAACTGTTCAAAATAGGAAAGCTTATTCAACAAGACATCAAGTTTCAGACAAACTGGTGCAATGTAAAATTTGATTCGAAATGTACAGACGATGATCATAACTGTCTCCCTCATATTTGTATTTTTTTGACCGACTTCCGGTTGGCCGATTCTGATTGTTTTTTTACCCATAATTAGTATGTTCAGTAAGGTTTGTAAAAATGCAGTCATTTCAATTTTTGGCCCATGCAAAATTTGGCAAAGGGCAGTTTTTTTATATCTCAGCAATGGGTTGGGATATCTCAAAAATTTCAACGGATTCTGAACTGGCTTTTAAAATTGTTGGCTAGAAAAAAATTCCGGAATTTTTCGTGTTTTTTGAAATTATTATAGAAAAAAACTTTTGAAATATGGTATCAGTGGAATTAAACACAGAAATGCGGCGAATTTGTTCGATTTTCAATTTGGAACAGCATCTAGACAGTTTGCACGAAAAATACAAAATTGGTGTAAAAGTGACAAACAAGAATTGGCCTCGCTTGAGTATATTGGGGGTCACTTTTGTGTCAGTTAAAGGTCAAACGACCCAGAGTGGGTAATGCACAAAGTTCCTCACAATTAGTCCATCCGATGCTTAATTGGACCTAACAGAAATATGAATTTATCATACTTTTCTTCGCTTTTTACGTAATTAAGAGGCATATCAGTAAGCTTGGAATTTGTCTCAAATATGATGAAATGGTAATATTTGTGGCACCAAAATGATTTCATAAATTCGCCTTTCAAATGCAGAATAACGTTCCAATTTGAAAATCGAACAAATTCGCCGCACTTCTGCGTTTCCACTGATACCATATTTCAAAAGTTTTTTTACTTTAATAATTTCAAAAAAACACGAAAAATTCCTTATTTTTTTCTAGCCAACAATTTTAAAAGCCGATTCAGAATCCGTTGAAATTTTTGAGTTATCCCAACCCATTGCCGAGATATAAAAAAGTGCCCTTTGAAAATTTTGCATGGGCCAAAAATTGAAATGATTGCCTTTTTACAAACCTTACTGAACATCCTAATTTTGGGCAAAAAATAATCAGATTAGGCCAACCGGAAGTCAATCAAAAAATACAAATATGAGGGAGACAGTTATGATCATCGACTGTACCTATTCCATGACCTCGCTCCAGGAATAGTCAGAAGTCGCAAATTGTTCGCTCCCGCCATACAGAATTGACGAGTTTTGAGGCAACTTTGGCTGTAATTTCTATTGAGATAAATGTTAGTTATTTGAGAGCAGTGCAAGTGATGTGCCATTTTGCAGTTTTACATAGTAAATATTTACCATTTCAGGCAGCTAGTTGTTGACATTCAACATATTGATTAGAAGATATTTATTATTTCAGGCAGCTGTTGGCATTGTACATATTGATTAACATATATGTTTTAGCAACCGTTTGTGACTGTATTCCAAACAAATTGGCTTCCAATGTAACCAGGACTAGGCACTGACACGATTCCGCACAAATGCCAACCATCATTTCCCATATAGTCAAAAATACTTGTCTGCAACATGGAAACTGTATTGAGAAATTGCCAGATTCACCTCATTTATTCTATACCATTTAGGAATTGACCACTAAATTGGATCAGTTATATTGAAATTACATGCTTTAACGCGTACCAATAAAACAAGTTCTGATACAAACTTTGATACGTGCAGCCAATAAGATAATTAACATTTCCAAACTGTATTCAGGATTTGACAACTGAGGTGAAACTTGAGAGAAAGATAACAATGCAGCAGCATAGTAAATTTTTTACCTCGTTTTCTGCGAATATTTTTACGTACATTGCCTAATTTAATCACTAATTTCTGTTCTTTTGAAGAAAAGTTTACATACTTCACAATATTTTCACATGACATTATTGTTGCATACTAATTATAAACAAATACCAATATTTGGCTATTTTTGTGTCCAGTTATGGAATTGTTTCCACACTGTTTAATATTCTGCTCATTGAGCATTATTCAAGCTTTTCTATATATTGGACCATTCAAACCAGGTACTTTACATTGTCTCCAATTGTACTTTAATTGATAATAACTGATCTCTGTTTTTCCATGAACGTGAAATAAAAGTATTGTGTCATAGCACATTCATGAAATCCGGAACTGAATTCACAAAGTTTGTAGACTCCTCACCTACAGGAGTCATTAGAATGTTGTACGATATTCATAAGCGACTGCTTACGAGACCTGCATTCATCGTGACTGAAAAAGTTTTTGGTAATTGTGACTTGCAATGACAAGCTTCTGTAATAAGTTTAAGGGTGCAATTTTTGATTTGGAATATAGAAAATGTTGTCAGAGGGTGGATTAAGCATTTTCGAGTTCCGAGGACAACTCGAATTATATTTGAACATGGAATATATTCGATTAGATTAATTTATCCTACAAGAGGCAAAAACAATGTCAATGATTTCCTTCACTCCAGAATTGTTCTTTTGACCCCAGCTACAATGAAACTCTGGAGAGCTAAACTTGAGGTAAGTTTGCACTTGATTGTTGGTACTAATTATGACAGAGCTGCATATATCAATGGATTACCACATTTTATATACTATTTAATGTAGCAACAACAACTCACAATATCACATGATATTGTCATTGGAACATGCTTACCAAAGTTCTTTATAAACAAATTCGGAATTAACATGCTAATTCCCGTGCAGACGCAGTATTGGATTCGTCCGGCAAATTCAAAGGCAAGCCAACTACATAAAAAAACAAATTGCAAATTGGTATTCAATTAAGAAAGAATGTTTGTTGCTTTCAGCAAATGCAAAGACATTGGATTAAGAAAGATAATGTGCCGTTTTTGGTGCACCGCATTGGTGTACACAATTGGAAGGCAATTTCATTACAATACCATTTGAATTTATGCTGTGTGAATAAGCAAACACACCAAATTTATGGTGTGTTGCAAAATTTTGATGTTTCTTTTACTTTGCCAACATTTAGGGATGTAAGCAACTTAACAATTTAACATTAGGCTGTGGTTTGCAGTTCCTTGCACGTCATTTGTCTGAGAATATGTGAAATGTAAATCGGAACAAAATGCAAGGAATATTTTGAAAAAACCTCTGCTTAATCTTATACTTTGCTTGAGTATATGACCGTTATTTAATATCTTGAATTGCTTAGTATCTAGGATTTCTAAATGTGAAAGATGGAAAACCTGCAGGGTTCCTAGCAAATTTTTTGGAATACGTTTCTGGCTTCTTACAACTAACGTAAGTTAAGAAATGTAAAATGCAGCAAATAAAAATATTTTACCTAAATGTAAATGCTATATGTTTTATTAATAGAGTGATTTGGGGGTTTTTTGATGAAAATAATATTGGACAAACAAGTTTTCATGAAAACTGGTGGCCTCATGGTGTAAGTAATTAATGTTTCAAATGCCTATTTAGGTTTAATTCATATCTGTATAACTGTGCAAATCGATCTTATTAAATCAATGCTTCATGGTTATTGATTACTTGATCACTACGGCTGGAAATTAACGTAAATTAGGAAATATATTGCTAATCAAAATTACGTTTCTTAGAGTCCAGAAATACGGTTGAGATTCGTTGAAGATTCTGCCAGCCTAACTTGGCCACAATTGATAAGAGATGGGATGACTATAGTGGCAATGATGAAAACTAGATCTATGACACTAACAAGGCTAATATCCTTATTCAAATACAAAGTGTGGATTGCGACAATTGTGATTTTGTGTCTATCAAACCTCGGATTTTATTTTGCATTTGATGGAAGCCCAACATTAAAACATCACCCAAAATTTAAAAACAAGAGCATGAGCAAATTAATGAGGATTTTGCTATTTGACAGCTTAATACGTTTTCAAGGTAAATGCAATTTTAGAACCCTGCCAATGTATTTTCTTCAATGTCGGGTATATACAATAAATATGAACTCAGGGCGTACTTTTTAGAGGAATGGACAGCAGGGCCAACAATATCTGTCAGAATTCTACTCATGGCATTTAATATCTACCTTTTTCTTACTTTAAATGCTTTTCTGGCTATATTTTCCGTACAAATATTATCAAGAAGCTATTTTCCTTTCAATATGGTATCCGACATATGCCATTACCCAGGAAAATACATTGTGGATACTAATGCAGTCTTTGACTTTGAGACATACGAGGCAAGTAAATACCCACTGCATGTTTAACGATACTACTTAGTCGATTAATTCTATTTATTGCTGAACACGATTTGGAGATTGTTATATAACATCATTGTCATTTCAAGGGAGTATCTGCTAATTGCGCAAATACATTTTTTGATAATTATGTCGACTTCCAGCAACGTTTTCAAGCTAGTGTTGTAGCAAGTGATGAACCCAACGACTATGAATGCCTTATTGAAGACCGTTGCATCGTTCTTACGCACAAAAAAAGGGGAAATCAGGCAATAAGCAAATATTTGAATTTAAATCAATTAACAAAAATTGAGATCATTATAGGGATGAGTATAGCATACTACAAGGAAAAGATGTTTCAAAATGCCTTCCAACAAGTGTAAGTGAATCGGAAAAACAACATTTATTTGCTACAATTGAATATTGCATTTTCTAACAGGACATTGGGTCTAAGAGAGAATGGAATTCTGCAAGTCCTGCAGGAACGCTATTTCAAGTTGTACGGCAGAAGTAATATCTTGCCAGAAGCGATAACTTTTTATGAAACATGGCTAACTATGTCAATCCTGGCCATTGGCATTTTTGCTTCTGCACTAATTGTAGTTGCAGAAAACATATCACCTTTTGGTAACGCATAGAAATGAACAAAATTGCCAGTAAAACAACATTATACTTGATTCCTATTTATGTCACATTTGAAGTTTTTTCTTAACATTTCATGCTGATATTAACTTACAACATGTCGCTATATTATTAAATAATTAATGCAATTATACAATCTCTTATAAATATTGCACTTTTCTTCGATATAGCACAATTTCTACATTCATCCGCATTTGGAAACACACTGTGCTCGGAAATGTAACAATTGTTGTATGTGTTAACAGTTTAAATGCACAATTTTATGTAGTTAGTTGAAACTACTTGAGGTTTTATGAATAATTATATTTTATTTAGCAAATTATGAGGATTCTTTACATTATAATAAAAACAAATGGATCGCAATTAAGCCGTGATTACTTGAAAGTAAATCCAGAACTAACCTAAATCTTGTTAGAACAATTTAGATGCGAGACGCGCGGAAGCCGTCCAGGTAAGCAAACAGTTTGCAATTCCGTTCTGCATTCCTATAGGGTCATTCCATAACAAATCATCGAATGCCTAGTTTCGACTCCATTCACGGAGCCGTCATCAGGTCAAAAATCTTTACAACGGACTAATAAAGTAAATATAAAATTAGGACATATTTTAAATAAATTTGCTGTCTCTTAGTTTTACTGCTGATAATACGTTATTCTGTTATTTGCCTAGCTGTAAAGACTCTATTCCTTTAACTCTTCTGGGTCTCACATGGGTTTGAGCGGACCCGGTATGGTAGATTTTATTGAATAACATTAAAATAGATAATTATTATATGAAGGCATTTTATGAATGTGTTCATAATAGTGTTATCAATACCGGTAAGCAATTTCAAACAAATTGTAAAATCGTTTGTAATTATAAAAAATACAAACTCATGTCGTGTCCGACTGGATCCATGTGTAAAATGAAGCAAGTCTGCTCAAGTTGCTCGAAGAATGTTTGCAATGATCATTGCCAGAAAAATACTATTATTTCTTGTAACAATTGTTCACAGAACTCTTTAAACTTCTCATTATATGTGCAGTCCCCCCCTCGTTAATCCGGCAGATATGGGACCAGCCCCCCGCCGGATTATCGAAAACGCCGGATTACCGGATAATTACTAATAATGACGCATTTTAACAGCCCAAACTATATTATTTTGTACACAGCATATAGGGAATGTATGATACACTTTTGTATTGAAGGTTGAAGATTAAAGAGATGAAACAATACCAATAAAGGACAAATTTACTTGTTTTGTAGCAATACAGTGGAACCTGTATAAATTGAACCCGTTCATCTTGAAAACCTGCATATATTGAACGTAAATTTTGGCTGCACGTTTGCCCATAGACTTAACATTGCGCTGAACCTCTTTATGTTGAACCCCTCCAACATAATTTCAGTCCACTCGATGACATTTTCACACTTTTGAACCCTTTCAAGTTGAACTTTTCCCTTTTATCCAACCTTGCCCATTACTCCTGTACTAGCTACTACCCTGCATTTCAAGTCAAGAGGCCTTAGATATGGTTCAAAAATCGAAAGATTATGCTATGAATAACGATGTTTCGATGTTTCAACATGCTTCAGCATATGAAAACATGTTGCTGCTCCAGATTGAGAAAAAAATATATAATGGGAGACAAACAACTATTCCCATGATTTTTAAGAAAATTTAATATTTTTTCTCGGATTTTTTTTTATTTGTCTAACTTGAACACCCGTATAAGTTGAACGTTTTTTTTTATCTTGGGCGCTCAACTTTGACAGGTTCCACTGTATTATAGACGAAGCTGCAGGTAGAGGTAATAAGGTAATAAGGACGAGTTAACTTAAATTCTACTAGACACGATTAACATCGCGCACAGCGATAATAAATGTCTACCTCCTGACAAATGTACGAAAAAATTTTCATGAGGGAGGCCAAAAAAACGCCGGATTACCGGATGCGCCGGATT
>WWPM01021624.1:0-15981 GCA_023279145.1 Glomeris maerens
TACAGTTTTCATGATTTTTCGGAGGATTACCCTTTATGCCTATTATTTTTTGTCAGAAACATCTCTTAGTACTACTCTTTTATCAATATAAAAATAGATTTAACCGTAAAATAAATTTTTAATTGCCGAAATTGCAACAAAAGTGCATATTCTAAAACGAATGTCCGCCACTGTATGCTGACATTGACAGCTATTGCCCAGTATATGACAAATACCTCCAGTGATTTTAGCTTGTCCAGTCTCGCACCCGCCAAGAGTTTTGCATTCTTTGTGCAAATATTCTCCAGCCGCAGCGTGAATTGCACCGTCCACTTAATCATCCAGAATTAAACTAATATTTGAACAGGTCTACTAACATACACGCACAAGATAAAATCACTTATCACTATCACGCACCTCCACCTCCACCTTTAAGGGAGCGGTTAGCTGCGTTCACAATTGCATCAATTTCCAAAGCTGTGATATCACCTCTCCAAATGGACACTTTTCCATTCAGATTATCATCGGCTTCAAACCCATCACCAACATTTGCTTCGGGAGGACCTACATAATCAACGAATTTATAACGTGATCATGATTTCATTCTGAAACTCTTCATGGCGTAACACTTCAAAGCTTTACATATTAAATTGCAAAATATGAAATTAAATACAATACTACAAATTAACTTGTGAAAAATTAAATAGAATAAAATACTGGCACCTTTGCTAAATAAATATTTTGATTTTACATTTTATTTTGCAAGTTTATTAGTAAATTCTATTCCACAAATTTACAACCATTTTTGCAATAATTTTCAAAATTACCAATTCAAATTTCCAAACTTGTTTCCCTACATTTATATTTAACATGAGAACTATTTGAGCAATTTGATACCTTTCTCTATAGACTGCCCAAGTTGTGCCCATGATGGGATACTTGCAATTTGTTTAAAGTTCCCTTTGCACTTGTAATACTGGCGCTTTACCTCCAGAGTCAATTCCATAAATTTCTCTAGAAATACGTTTCAAAAATTGATATCAAGTTTCGATAATAAAAATTGAAATATATATTCTATACGTACTCTTTTCATCACTCCACCTTCCTTTAGGATTTGGAGATGCCACGCCTTGAGGAAGGTCACACATTCCTGATTTATTATTGTTATTAATCCCAATCACTGACCAAACTTGCTTGCAATCAAAGAATCTCCTCGAGACTCTAATGAAGCAGAGCAAAACAAATAATGTTTAGTGATTGCAATTAAAATTATAACAATAGTAGTTGGTGGTTGAACTTGCATTTCTCACCTGATCATGGGACAAATGTTTTATCAAAATATCAATCAAAATGATAAACAGCAGCAAAACTTGAAGCCGCAAACCTCGAATCCTAATAGTAAAAGACCCGCCTAATGGAGTTATAAGCCAATGGGAGTACGTACCAGGGAACTATGATTCATTCAACAGAAGTTCGGAATAATGGCGTGCTCCTATTCGAAGCCTATTGTATGGGGGGGGGGGGGGGGGGGGGGTGGGTTATAGTCGCCATCTACGGGGAGGAGGGGCGTTTCAAACTGGGTTTTTCCAGAATATGGTCATCGATTTTCCTCCAATAGGAGATGAGCCCCGCCCCTACCTCCTAAAATATCGCAAGAACTACTCTAATACGTAAATAGGAAATGTTATTCAAGCAAGATGGGATGAATGCCAGGAAATTGTATAAAATTAATACAAATATATTCTAAGTAGCTTTATTTTGATGCAGTCGTTATCATATAGAAAATATTGTACACATATTAATTCATGCTTCAGCGTCTTAAAGTGCTTCATTACTTGGCGGACAGATGGCGCCACGTTTGTTCAGAATAACCAACGAATAGCAAGCGAGCAAGTGCTACCTTTGTGCAATGACGCTGTGGAGTCCGGATGCGATGAGAATTTACTGACTGAGTTTTGTCTTTTAGCAGCGTCGGGAGCGAAGGTTTTTTGAAAAGAAATTGGGAAAAATCATCGAGTTGGTAGCATATTTGAACGTGAATACATTACAATATTTATTTGCAATGGCGTACAATTACGTTGTTACTGCACATAAGCCAACTGCTGTAACTACATGCGTCACAGGTAAAACTATACTGCATTCTGAAATTGCACGTGAAAACTACAATTTGAAAATGTGCTTGGTATGTTTTTTTTTTTTAAACAGGAAACTTCACATCACCCGATGACTTGAACCTTATTATCGCCAAGAATACCCGGCTTGAAATTTATCTAGTGACCCCTGAAGGACTACGACCTGTGAAAGAAATTGTTTTATACGGAAAAGTGGCCAAGATGAAGTTGTTTAGACCATCAGTTAGTTGCCTATTCGCAATGAAATGAATAAACCCATATATACATCTATTATTGCTTCAATTTTACTCACATAATAACAAACTATGTTGCCTTTTAGAATGAAAAGAAGGACTTGCTGTTCATTTTGACATTTCGTTACAACGCTATGGTGTTGGAATGTGTTCAGGAGAAAGATAACATGGAAATAATAACAAAAGCACATGGAAATATTGCTGTAAGTGAATTGTTATCTGAACAACAGGACAAACTGCAGTTAAAAAACTATATGGTTCCTTGCAACTGCAGTTGAAATTAATCAAGAGTTTAAAACAAAACAGCAAACTGTTATTGAAAACTCAATTTAAGGACTTCAATTTCTTTGATTTAGGCAATAGAGAATTTTGCAGTTTTTGCAAATAATTCCTTTAATTCAGTCACATTATTCCTGATTAGCCATTGCATAGAATGTTCAGAAAATGAATTAAGTGCGCATTTAATTTAGTGCAATTACAAAAATATTTTAAATCGCAGCTTTTCAAAAACTTTAACACTGGATCCGTATAAAATTTGTTTCTGCGAAATATGTTGGTAAAATGTGTTAGGATATGCTGAAAACCAATCTGTTACTGTGCGACCAGCTGATCAAAACTCACCACTAGATTGCCAAGTATCACTTTTGAAAGTTTCAATTAGTTGCAATGATTAGTTTGTTTTCTACAACTGTCTGTCTGCTTAATTATTGAATGACTCTTTTTGACCTTGTTGATGGGACCCTGTAATTTGATAAATGTATAAAACCTTCTGTTCAGTTTATTATTTTAATGTTACTTGGCTTATGCTACGTCTCAATTCATTGTTGCCATTATAGTATAGTCGACAATAATGTCTACGAAGATGACTCCATGAGCAAGTCAAATCTAGTTGGTAAAATAAAGACATAGTATTTGTGCTTCACACATATGAAGAACCTGCTAAATAAACAATTTTTTGTTGCTCAAATTAATGAGTTTTGGAGTCTTCCTTTTCAATTTATTAATTGAACTCGCATTTCTTAAAGACGAATCATGACACTCGTATATCCAATGCAGCAATGATTAGTTGGTACCCTGTTTATGCAAACTGAGGTATTATTTTGGCTTTTGGAGGAGAGTAGTTCAGTAGAAATTAAGAAATTTTCTGTGTGCTTTTCCACTTTGAGAACTTTGATATTTCCCAGAGAAGTTTGTCTTTGTGAAATGTATTTTTTTTTCAAATGCAGGACCGAGTTGGTCGTCCCTCAGAAACTGGTAGCATGCTGATCATAGATCCTGAATGTCGTTGCGTAGGTCTTCGTTTGTACGATGGTTTGTTTAAAGTGATCCCCATGGAACGAGACAATAAGGAATTGAAGGCATTCAGTATAAGGTGACTAATTCTGACACAAACTGCACTTCAGCCGTACTCCTGCACATACTCTTTTCTGTTTGGATGTTAAACGTGAACTGACGTGGTTTTGTAACCCCCCCCCCTGAAACTTTTGCCATATTCTAAGAATATGTGAATGAAATAATTTACAGGCTCCGAATAATGTTAAAATTTATATAGTTAAGATAGTAGGCCCTACAGAACGCATGCGTTATAAGACACTTCTCGTTATTAAACACTAAAACGAAAAGACATTTGGGTGTCTTATAACACATGCGCGCTGTATCCAATTGCTTTATTGATGCTTGAAAAATTCTATATAATGTAATTGTGGGAAATCATTGTGTAATATGTCCTTATTTCTTATGCTAATCACTAGTTTTCATCTTAAATTGGTTGCAATTGCACTTTAATTGAAATTTGAAAAGTTATATCGGTAAATTTCTCCCAAGTTGATATTCAAGCCCAATTTACATGTAATTGTTATGCAAATGAAATCCTAATCCGTGATATCTTTTTAGGCTGGAGGAATTAAATGTTCAGGACATTCACTTCTTGCATGGCTGTAATTCTCCAACTATTATATTAATTCACCAGGTTTGAGAAATTTGTAAATTTTGAACGCGTTGTGTTTGTTGTCGTGTTTCTCTGATTGTAATGGATGACGTTAAGGATTCGCATGGAAGACATGTAAAGACATATGAAATTTCGCTGAGGGAGAAAGAATTTTCTAAAGGGCCTTGGAAGCAGGACAATGTTGAGACAGAAGCCTCTATTGTGTTTGCTGTTCCTAAGCCATTTTGCGGGGCTATTATCATCGGCCAAGAATCCATCACGTACCATCACGGCGATACATTCATCTCGGTGGCCCCATCTATAATTAAAGTAAGCTTGCTCATTTGTTTGTTGGTTTCTTTCTTTATATATCACATTTGTAACACTCATCATTAATGCACTTGCATTGCAATTTCCTCTTAGCAAAGTACCATAGTTTGCTATGGCAAAGTGGATGCCAATGGATCTAGATACTTGATGGGAGACATGGCAGGAAGATTGTTCATGTTGTTATTGGAAAAAGATGAAAAAATGGATGGAAGTGTTGTCGTCAGGGATTTGAAAGTGGAGCTTCTCGGGGAAGTAAATATTCGCTTCTTTATGAACTGTACTTTATAAATAAGTCGATTTTATATACGTAATCTTGATATACTCTTGGGATAGATCTCTATTCCGGAAAGTATCACGTACCTAGATAACGGTGTGGTATACATCGGCTCACGGTTGGGAGATTCACAGCTCATCAAGGTAAAGAAGTAATTTGCGAATGTGTTAAATACTTAGGGATTCGGATGCTTAACAAGGGAAGTACAGTTTCCGGATTGCAACTCAGAAAACTGTCAATATTGCAATATTACAGGTGTAAAAATTTACAATTTCATATTGACCCCTGTCCGAAAAAAATTGACATTTGCCAGCATAGCCAAGACGACTGATTTACTCTCTGTCACCGAGGAAACTCAGGTTCGATTCCTGGCTATGCACATTGGTGAATATTAATTGTAATTGGTTCAGACACCTGATGATGCTGACTGAGAATTATGCAAAACGCACGTCGTGTTAATAGAACCTTTGTGTGGGGAAGGGAAAAGTTATTTCTTACGTATTGATTTGATTCCCTCAAAATTTACAATTTCAATTTGATGGATATTCAGCATGTCGTTAATTTGTGGATTTTAACAATGAATGAATACTGTAAAAGCTCGCTAATCCGGACTGGCAAAAAATTTCTAATTAATAATTTATATAAAAATGTAAAATAATAAGATAAAGGAACAAATACAGAAAGCGAATTTATGAATGACCTCTTAATTGTTTTAAATATACATGCACCTAAAATGAATGTCTATGACACTGATTGTATACAGTACTATTTAGTTGCTTCTAGCATTTGTCAAAGTTTAATATTTTTTCCGAATAAAAAATATGTAGGTATTCTGGCTAATCCGTTTTTTTTAATCAGGTCCCACCAAGGCCGGATTAGCGAGCTTCTACTGTACATACGAGGGTGGTGCAGAAATTAACCTCACTGTAGGCGTAAATTAGAAATATTGCAATTCAAAAATTCTTTATTACATATATCTCAAAACTACAGGTTTTCACTATTTTTCAACTTAGTCACCGTTTGAATTCAAGCATTTGTCATAGCGTCCTATTTGAATCATTTCAAAAGCTCTGGAGTTTTCCGAGCATTGTGAGGACGAGCGTTGTCATGCAAAAATACAACACCAGATTTCAGCAGACCGCGACGTTTGCTTTGGATAATCCCCCTTGCAGCCCCGACTTAGCTCCAAGTGATTTTCATCTCTTCACTCGCATGAAAAAGTGGCTTGCGTCGCAAAACTTCCCGGAAGATGAAAAACTTCAAAATGCCGTGATAGATTGGCTACATGTCCAGGCGACCGAATTTTATGAAGAAGGAATTTGTAAATTAGTGCAACACTATGACAAGTGCTTAAATTTAAATGGTGACTATACATTGAAAAGCAGTGAAAACCTGTAGTTTTGAGATGTATGTAATAAAGTATTTTCGAATTGCAAGATTTCTAATTTACAGCTAAAGTGAGGTCAATTTCCAAACCATCCTCGTACATACCTTTCAGTATTGGAATTCATTAATAATAAGTTGCATTTTCATTTAGCTCAATGTTGAAGCAAATGACCAAGGGTCTTACGTTGAAGTGATGGAGACGTTCACAAATCTTGGCCCTATCGTGGACATGTGTGTTGTTGATTTAGAAAGACAGGGGCAAGGACAGGTAACTTACTACATACTTTCTTTTGATATTTACAAATAATGATGGAATTCCTTTATTTTACCACATAGTTGGTTACGTGCTCGGGTGCGTATAAAGAAGGCTCGTTGAGAATCATACGCAACGGAATTGGGATTCACGAACATGCTAGTATTGATCTTCCTGGAATTAAAGGTTGCATACAAAACACCTGCACTTTCTAAATATTTTGAAATCTAATTACTTGTACAACATTGAATTTGTACTTGAAATTTCACAACTAATGTGCCATATTTTGCAATTGTAAAATCATTGCATGACTATTTTAACGCGTTCTGCCAAGACTAAAATCCAATTAACAATTACAAAAAATGATGAACTTGAACAATGACAAATTGTTTCTTTATACGCTAAATTGGCTAACAAAATAATAAAATTGGAATTAGTTGATTAAGTGGGGAAAATAATTGATTTTATTGCATTAATTATTTTAAGATAACACATAAGTAGTGGTTTTTCCTCAAAGATTTCTGAATCATTTCTACTGTATTTTGGTAGGAATGTGGCCACTGCGCGTCAACTCTGACAATACTTACGACAACACTCTTGTATTGTCTTTTGTCCGGCAGACAAGGTATTATGCTTCTATTTGTTGTGATTGGCAAAGAAATATTTTTATGCATGTGATGTAATTTTTCTTGATCTTTGATTCCGTAGAGTTCTTGCATTGAAAGGAGACGAAGTTGAAGAGACGGAACTTCCAGGATTTGATGGCAACCTGCAGACGTATTATTGCGGCAACGTGATTGGAAATCAGATTCTGCAAGTAACAGCTGCCTCGGTTCGGTTGGTGAGCAATGAGACGAAGACATTGCTCAGCGAATGGCATCCACCATCGGGCAAGAATATCAGTGTCGTGGCTTGCAGTGTGAGTCAAGTTGTTTGCGCTGTTGGCAGTGAATTGCATTACTTGGAGATTGGGGCTTCTTCCGTTGAGTGCAAGGGGTGAGTTACGTAGACTAAAGACTACTTTCCAGATTACATTACAATCAGAATCGGAAATTGTAGATTAAAACCTGAATGTGTAGGTCCACAACAGCACAACATGAAGTGGCCTGTTTAGACATTACACCTTTGAAAGATGGCGCTGAAAAAGCCGAGATTTGCGCTGTTGGGCTTTGGACCGATATTTCAGCTTGCGTATTCCGACTGCCTGACTTCGAATTGCTTCACAAGGAAATGCTTGGAGGAGGTTTGCTGTGTTCAGAAA
This sequence comes from Glomeris maerens, assembly GCA_023279145.1. NCBI lineage: Eukaryota > Metazoa > Arthropoda > Diplopoda > Glomerida > Glomeridae > Glomeris > Glomeris maerens. The sequence continues at coordinate 7,776 of WWPM01021624.1, forward strand.
TATTTCCTTACCAATTAATCCAAATTGAGTTGTTAACTAGCATATTTTGTTAGAACTTTGCTAATATACCAACAAAATTGGGAACATTTCCGCCATGAAATTTATGTACTTACTAATTACATTTTCGATGCAGTCATTACAATATTTTATTGTATATATACATTTTCTCATCTGTCTGTCTTTTTAATAATTTACTTAAATTTTGAAAATGTTGTATTTTTAAACTAGTAGTTTTTTATATCAAATATTAATCAATAATTGCTACCTGTTTACAAAAGTCCACATTTTTTCACAATTTGCAGGATGTTATAGATATATAGTATGTGTTAATAGTTTGGTCAAATTTTAGTAAAAATTTACAATATGAAAAATACCATGTCAACTTGCCTTGAATATTTTCTTTTTGTTACTGTATTAATGAATTGGGCAATTGACAAAATTGAATTTGTTAGTTTGATATTTACATTATATTGTATTTGGTTACTGCGAAATTACGTAATTGCTGAATCTGAGTATTGGTTTATTTAGTCATGTATATGTGTTTGTTTTTATGTTCTTTCTTCAGAAATTATTCCACGCTCTATTTTAATGACAACGTTTGAAAATGTGCATTATTTGCTGTGTGCATTGGGTGATGGAGCTCTCTTCTACTTCAACCTCCATCCTGACACAGGCATTCTGTCCGATCGCAAAAAGGTAATATTAAAGAAAGTCGATGAAAATATGAACGACAAATGTAATGTAATATGTTTGTATTGCTCTGGTTAGGTTACATTAGGAACACAACCTACTCTTTTGAAAACATTCAAGTCTCTCTCGACAACAAATGTCTTCGCTTGCTCCGATAGGCCAACAGTTATCTATTCCAGCAATCACAAACTTGTCTTCTCAAATGTAAACTTGAGAGAAGTAAACCACATGTGTCCGTTAAACTCGGAAGGCTATCCAGACAGGTATGCCAAATCTAAATTTTTGTAATTTTTGCATTTTTCCTTTATTCAGCAATTAATTGTTCATTACTTACAGCTTGGCTCTGGCCAATGACAATGCTTTGACTATTGGAACTATTGATGAAATCCAGAAGCTACATATACGGACTGTACCACTTGGAGAATCTCCCAGGCATGTATTTAGTTGAGAATTTAAGGGATGTTACCCATGTGAATGGGAAAATTGTTAAAATTGTTGAGAAATATTTAGAGAAATCTGTTGGAAACTGAGGTAGTAATTGCAATTTTTCATCATTTTAAATTACTTCCCTGGTATTGAATTTTCAGTTTTTGCTTTCATGAATTAGTATGACATGTTATTAAAAACATGTAAAACATTAATGAGAAAATATTAAGAGGTGAAGCGTTTTGGAACACTATAAATAGTGTGAAAACATGAAATTTCTGTTTGAAAAATGAAATTAGATGTGAGAAATGTGCAATTGCCTTCAAATCGGAATCCACTTTAATGGGCCACAGCATTTTTGGAAAAATTGACAATTCTAAATGATTTGTGCCAAAATGATTCAGTTCCTATGTGACCCGATTAACCGGATGTGAGATGTGCATAACTGGTCACGATGAAAAAATAGAGATTTTTTATCGAAATTAAAAAAAAAAACTATTGTAGTTGCTATGTGGTCCTATTAGGCGAGTCCCTATTTAACAAGATTTACTGTAATTATTTGAACATTTTCAGGCGGATATCGCATCAAGATACATCTCAGACATTTGGTGTGATTTCAATGCGGCTCGATATTCAAGATTCTCACGGCTTTACTCCCGCAAGGCAAAGTGCCAGCACGCTTGCACAGTCCATCACCAGCAGTAGTACGTCTAGCTCTCTCATCAAACCTGGCAACAGCAGCTCTACACAGATGGAACAACTCGGATTGGAAGTTGACGTACACAACCTTCTAATCTTGGATCAGCACACATTTGAAGGTGACAATTAAAATCAATTGAACTTAAAGCAAGAGCTCATTGCATCATGTATTATCACAATATTGAAATTAAGTGTTTTCATTTGCTTTCTGCCAGTTTTTCACGCCCATCAGTTTATGCCCAATGAATATGCCATGAGTCTGATCAGTACCAAACTTGGCGAGGATCCGAATACGTATTTCGCGGTTGGCACTGCTCTCGTGGTTCCAGATGAGTCGGAGCCAAAGACGGGAAGAATATTGCTCTTTCATTATTCTGATGGCAAACTGCTACAAGTTACTGAGAAGGAAGTCAAAGGCGCTTGCTATTCATTGGTAGAATTCAATGGCAAACTTTTGGCTAGCATCAACAGCACCGTAAGCATTCAAAGAAAGCCACATACTAGAAAATAAGGGTGAGATATTAATAGTATGTAGAAAGTAATTCATTTGGGTTTTATTATTACTTGAAAATGTAATATTACTATGATAATTTCTGTTTCATATAATAATATGGAAAGTGTAAGTTCTCTTTTCAGTTACAACAAATCTGTTTGAATTTTGAGACTCAAAAAATTGATTTGAAAAGATATTTTCATTTTGTGACAAAATCCACTCGGGTCCAAAATAATACAACTATAAAACTAAGATATAAATGAAATAACTGTGAATCTAAAAAGTAACTTATCTTGGAAAAACTCATCCTTATTTTCTGTGAACTGTCACCCATTCATTACTGGACAGTGATCTAAATATTTCACTCAGTTTAAATATAATTTTGTGGATGCAATTGTACTCTTAAATTTCTTTTGCCTTTTAGGTTCGCCTGTTTGAATGGACCGCTGAGAAAGAACTTAGACTGGAATGCAGTCATATGAACAATATTATTGCATTATATCTGAAAACAAAAGGCGACTTCATTCTAGTTGGCGACTTGATGAGATCCATGACGCTATTGGCATACAAAGCAATGGAAGGAAACTTCGAAGAGGTGCTTTTTGTATCATTCTGTTGAATTTGGAAGGAAAATCCTTTATCCCAACTTACGTTCCCTAAACATAATAACACTATTCTCTTGTGTAAGACATGACACGTGTTTTGGCTCATTCTAGACTCCGTCATCAAATGTCAGAATGAGCCAAAACACGTGTCATGTCTTCCGCAAGAGCGTAAGGTGTTATTTGTGTCTTGGAACCTAGGTTGGGCGAAAGGATATTCGTTCCAAATATAACTGAATTGTTAAGCCCAATGGTTAAATGCTGTAATGGTAACTTTTATTTTTTGTATCATTGTTTCAGTGCAGAAATGACTTTCTTTATACTAGTACAGGAGAAGCTTTTTAATCTGGCATTTCTTGCTTATTATATGCTGTATTAATTTTTCTGTTTTTCTTTTGCATTAAAGTGAAAACTGCATTGATTTTCGATAATCCAGCAAAATTGCTAATCCGCCAAAGCCGTTATCCTAAGCATGCCCGATTAAAGAGCTTCTACTATATTATAATTATTATTGAATAACTGCAAACCTTATCTGACAAACCTTTGTTTCTTAGATCGCGCGTGATTATCAACCCAATTGGATGTCGGCCATTGAGATTCTTGATGATGACACATTTCTCGGCACAGAAAACTCCTACAACATATTTGTTTGCCAAAAAGACAGGTTAGGAGACTTGGTGTGCACAGTGTCATTTATTTGCCCAAACATTTAGTGACTGTAATTGTGTGTTTTTTGTTGTTTTAGCGCGGCAGCAACTGACGAAGAACGGCAACATTTACAAGAAGTTGGCCAATTTCACGTTGGAGAGTTCATAAATGTATTCAGGCATGGTTAGTAAAAGCGGAATGTACTTTTAAACAAGGTGGAAGAGAAATTTAGATAACTGTTTATTTGCATTTCAGGATCATTGGTAATGCATCATCCGGGCGAAAGTTCGACTCCGACGCAGGGTTCAGTTCTCTTCGGAACTATTCATGGTGCCATAGGTATATTAATTTGACTGAAAATGAAAGCAGCAAGTTGCATTTCTCACTGTACCGTATCACTATTTTAGGGTTAGTTACACAGGTCCCTACAGATTTCTTCAATTTTCTAAGTAAAATGCAGACTCTGCTCACAAAAGTCATAAAATCTGTTGGCAAAATAGACCACTCTTTATATCCTTTGCAGTCAAGTGAAAGTCTACATTAAGAGTGATTTCACTACGCTTTCTTGTTACCTTAACTGATAATTTACCTGGAGGTCTTTCAACACAGAGAGGAAATCTGAACCATCTGCAGGGTTTATCGATGGCGACTTGATTGAAAGTTTCTTAGATCTCTCCCGAGATAAGATGCAAGAAGTTGCCCAAGGGTTGCAGGTAAATATTTTGTAATCAGATGGAAGGTGGGTAATTGTTTAGTTTCATTTTGTATACGGAATGATGGCTTTGGAATTTTGTAGATAGACGATGGAAGTGGAATGAAGCGGGAAGCAACTGTTGATGACCTTGTTAAAATCGTTGAAGAACTCACTCGAATTCATTAAGCATTTCTGTGTGCTGTCCACTTCTCCAATTAGTAATTGTTTTGGAACGCCTTCTTTCGTTTGATAACAAGGAATTAGTACCTGGTAATACCCATTACAAAATTGGTTTTTTGTTTACTTTCAAGAAATATGGTCATTTTTATTTGCAAAATTAATTTGTTTTGAATTGGTAACGGATGGTAATAGAAGTTTTATTTCTGTGTAAATGATAAATGGTGAATATCTGTGACAGATGCTCTGAAATCTGATGCATAAAATACATTGCAAAGCTAATATTGCAGTGATAAATTTTATTTCACAAAATTGTGTAAAGTGTAGATTAGTTATAACTAAACTGTTTGAATTTTGAGCACCAGGAAGTTTCCAAGAGACCCACCACATCGTCTGCAATGCTTTTGTCCCCAAATACATGAAAAGCTTATTGGATTTTTTAAATTATTTCTTGAGATATTTTAAAGTAAAGCTCAGAAATTCCGAGTGGATGACGTCACTTGCTTCATTTATGCCGCGTTGCTGTGGAGTTCTGTAGAGGAAGGGGGACAAGTGCATGCAGGTGTTAATTATCTATAGGTAAGCGACCATCTTCTAACTGTCAGCAATCAGGTGCAGCTGTAGTTTTACTTTTATTTTATTTTTTTGTGATGGTTCTTCAGTGTAATTTTCAGGGTACCATAGAAAAGCTTTGTCCGGTCAACTTTAAAAAATACATTATTCTTTAGGACTTAAAACCTTTTCATGCATACCGGTTTTATTCGAACAATACTCGCCCTCGATTAATATACGCAGCAAAACCAGGGAGTTTGCAATAATACCCCCCTCAAATTGCACCCGCGGGTATAATTTGAGATATATTTGGTGTAAATTACACCCGTTAAGTATGGCAAAAGGATGGAAGTACCAGTCTTATATAAAGGTGTTTGTACTTTGCAGACACATAATAACATGTGAAGAAAACTAAAATAAATAAATAATATTTGCGTTTTCAAATAATACCTCCCATATGACCAGTGATTAAACTGGTATTGATCAGATAAAGTAAGAACTTGGGGCCCTGTTTCTATACTGGGAAAAATTAGGGGTCATTATCAGGAAGGCGATTGTTCAGCAAAGTACATGCTCCCTTTCCCCCTTGCTTACATTCCAGTCCCATCGTTAATACATATTGTATGTGATGCTATAAATGTCGGACAAAGCAGTGAAATTGAAATAATAATTGCCCTCGAATAACACCAGCAGCAAAAATAGCAAGTTTGTAAAAATACCCGCCGGTATTGTTCGAATAAAACCGGTATACACATACATGACTTAAATGACAAGTGAAAAAGCACTATACACTTTTATTTTCTTTCCCGATGTTTTGATAGATAATATAGTGAAGAAAAATTCATTTCTAATGCCTCGAGTGGCCTTTGCCATCTGTCAAGAAAACAACACTACAATAATCGTGCAAGAATTGTAACTACAGTAGGACCTCGATATAGCGTTGCGGTCAAATGCAAGATTTTTCAACTTTATAAGCAGGATTTCTTAAATGCGGACTTTTTTGTTTTTTTCAATAAATGAAGTGGAAACGTCGCGCACAAGCTTTTTATTATGAGAACTTTTTATTTTTAAATTTTAGAAAATACTAATGTATATAGTATACAGTTTACATAGTACATCTTAATTAGGACTCGTTATGCAGTAGAACTTTGAGCTTTGCGGGTTGGCATGAGACGGTCGCGACCCATGTGATTGGAGAAATCAGGAGAGGGCGGGGCTGCTGCAGTCACCCCTACCTGGGTAGTGGAAACTGCCCTGCCGCTAGCTGTTAATAAAAGTATACCCCTTCTGCTACAAATTTATGCTTTAAAAACGTTATATCAGGATGGGTTGCAGCGAAATATCTGCTTTATAAACGGGATTTCATTATAAGCGGGTTCGTTATATGCGGGATTTTCTAACACTAAAAAGGCATACTGAAAATCGGTTAAATTGGATTTGTATGTTATAAGCGGGAGACGCTATAAGCGGGTCCTACTGTACCACATTTGGTTTACAAGATATGGTATATCAAAGATTGGGTACATACATGGGTGACCATAAATTTCCAGGACTGATATAATAACTCCTAAAATATTAACGTCAAGTACATACACATTTAATGTTTCAAAGTACAGTAGAACCTCGATTTTGTTAGCTACTGCCCTGTGAACTCGGAGTGGCTAATTTGTTTTTCACGCGGTTGGCTGGTGGGCGGAAGAAGCGGTTGTGAGGGTGCCGAAAAAGGCCCCTTTCCACTCAACCGACTTTTTGCATTATGTAAGTTATACAGTATATGTACCAGTAGATATAATGTTTATTGCAAAAATAAATTTGTATAAAACATTGACGATTTGTTTGACTAACCTAACAAAAATTGTTGGCTGTCACATGCATGCCACATGCCTGCAATGTGCGTACTGCATGCAATAAAGCTGCAAGTGAAACATTCACAGCTTTATCGCAGACCTGCGGCAGCTTTAAAAATGTTTGTTTGGGTAGTGTATATAATTTTTCCGGTTTTTAAAAAGTAAACCTCGATTGTGTGAACTTTTCAATTTTGTTAACCACCCCTGGTCCCAATTAGATCACAAAATCGAGGTTCTACTGTAACTTCCATTTGCTGTAATACAATTTTGAGATCTGCTGTACAAATGTTGGAAACAATTTTTAAAATCATGTTCCGGAATCTTTTGAATTGTTCGCCACATTTTCTTTGATACCATATCAATATTCTGAAATCTTGCTGCTTTTAGTGCCGTTCTCAGTTTAGGGAACAAGAAATAGTCGGCGGGTGCCAAGTTCGAAGACTATGAAGGGTGGTTGAGCTACACAATTTCATGCTTGGCCAATAAACTCTTAACAGGCAAAGAACTGATGAGATCAGAAACCCAATGAAGTTAATCAAAACCCAACGCCCCTACACCAAGGTCAAAACACGTACAACACCAAAAACGTGCTAGCATGCATGGTCTCAGGCTTTATAGTACAGCAGATATGTGATGAAATTGTGGCTTTGATGATAGAAGCATGAAATTTGGTGGACACTTAGAAAACATATTTATGAATATTTTAAGCTATAGGGCCATCACACATTTGACCTGTGACCAAAATGGCAGCCATTTTTCAAAGCCGCCGCTCAGGCATGGTTTTCACTCCTGAAAACATTTTTCTATAGAGTTTAAAACAGGATTATTTTATATTTTTCCCTACCAACCGATACCATATGGTAAAATATCCTACACAGAAAAATAAGTTGTATGGTAGAACCTTTAATGGGGTCATGAACAGAACATATTATACAGAAAAGCATATTATATGGTAAAACTTTCATATATGGAGCCATTAACACAACATATTTGAGGGGGTATATACATTAATGAATATTTAAACAACCATAACTTGTCAGTCAGAGCAGAGTCCACCACACAGACACAGAGCAGTACGCAGCAAAGATGCCTTTCGGCACTTGCACTGCCCAGTGCAACCTTTCTTGCATCCACACCTAATGAGCTCTCTGCAAGCTTGTGTGGCCTCTGGTAAGGTTGTCCAACATACTTCCCAGCCACTATCAGGCTTCTTGTTTCCATCCCCAATCGCCTGGAGATGGCAACTCTGGAGTCGTGATCATCATCTGGGACCAACAATGACCAGCCTGATAAGAAGCCCGCTTGATGTGCTCTAACAGTGCAGCCTGCGTAGGGGTAAACCTTCAATAGCTCGGCCCTATTTAGAGAACAGCTGCAT
>WWPM01021625.1:0-18746 GCA_023279145.1 Glomeris maerens
AAACGTTTTGAATATAATCTATGAAAATTTCGTAATTCCTTTTTTCCTAGAACTTATATTTCGAATATTGAATCATTAATACGTTGAAAGTATAATATAGAATAGTTGATATTCAGGACTGGTTGGGTAATTGTGTTTATACCAGCACTAAATTAACTTGAAGGCTAATAACTGATCAACAACAAATGTAAATCGTTTCCTTGCAAATGATTCATTATTGCCAAACGAACAATAAAAATATTGCTCGCGATTGGTTTCAGGATTTATTGGAAATGTTTGCAAAACTTATTTTCATGCCTATATGGTGGTCTACAAAAATTTGCAATATACATTATCCGATACTGACATATCAAACTAGAAATGTTAGAGAGACTGAACTGGAAGAGACCCTTAACTTATATTGTGCTGAACATCCTCATTAATAAACTCCCATTTCAACACTGAATAATATGAACAGTTGTTAAATTTAAATTACATGTTGTAAAATGTTACTTTTACATCGTTTTTATAACTATAGTTGCAACTATACACAATCACAGCATAAAAAATACAAGCTTATATGCATTAAAATTACGATTATCATTTATACTATTTTGCAATTGTTATATCCGACACTACATTTTAAAACTATATATCATGTACCAACAAATTCCCACATGATTTATCACTCGTTTTACTTCTGAAAGGCAAAAACAGCCGTAAAATGTGGTTAAAATCTCTCGAAGCAGTCTTTAGCAAAAGCCCGAAGTACATGATTTACTGGAGTTGGGGAGTGTTAAAATAAATTTATGTAGAAGCTATTAGAAAACAATTAAGAACTTACATTAAATAAAAAAGTCAATTCCTCAATGTTAAACTTGTAAGACAATTAAGCTTACTATTTTACAAATATACATAAAACTGAAGTACTAACCACACTTCACAGAAATAAAAGATACTAGATTACGTCTTCAATAAGCAGACTTATTTTTCAATAAAACGAGAGCATTTTACATGAGAAAAGACACATTGGTAAGAATCGACCGGATTACGGAGGGAGTTATCCGGGTCCTGCTCCTCTTCACACAGCCGACCAAGTAATTCAGGATATATTTGCTTATTACAGCTACAGATTATTGAAATGTAACAATTGACTCGAATTTACATGCAATGTTTCATATTTATTAATTTCACTGAAAGTATAGAACTCTGGAATATGCAATACATGCATTAAAAACTAAACTATACAGTAGTTATGACCCAACTGATATGTCAATCTTGGGAATTTCAATAACCCATACGTTGTGTATATGTCTGGATTGTGGAGGTTCTATAGGTACACAGAGAAATATTTTTGCACCTTTAGTCCCAACCATAACACCCATTTGGTGTAATTAAATATTTTTTCCCCTGAAATATGCACATTTAATTACACCCTGATGAAATTATAACACCCTTAGAACTTGTTTCAGGGTGTCAAAAGTTGTCAGGGGTGTAAAACTACAAAGAACAGAGGGTGTATTAATACACCAAAACGTTGTTATGGTTGAGACATCTATTGCACCTTTAAAAGTGCAAAAATTTTCTGTGTGTATGCTATACTGGATTGCTAACTTGGTCCAATGGAGGGACCGGATTATAGAGGTTCGACTGTACATGTATACTAATGTGATGATAAACAATCTGAACAACAACAATTCCTAGAAAACAACTTACAATGAAAAGACGGACATCCAATTAAATACTGCAAGGGAGAAAATAAATTCCAGATCATGCTTGGAATTTATTACAATCAGGCATTTCAGAAAAGATCACTATAAACTTTCCTGCATGCTATATTGTCGAGAAATAAACGACTCCCATAGCTCGCAATGTTCAACTCAATTATTAGGCATATAGGCTATATAGAAATACAAAGGGAGTAAGATATGTGACTTGAAAATAGATATATGTATGTGATGTGTATAAACTATCGCAACGATTCTTATTCTCGGACATATATTTTTTGCTTCATTTCCTCATGTTCTTTTCACCATATATGCAAGCAAAAATGATGACTGCATCCGATCCGTCTTCATCATTATGCGAGAAAACAGTGGGTGGTTCTCGTGGGAAAAATAGCAACTAAACCTCAAACTGGGATTCATCTTCAGACACTTTTCTTCCCAGCAATGAATGTCAAATAGTGCTACCCATCTTAAATAACGCTCATATATACGTATATATATATATATATACTTGAATCGTAAAAATTTCACTGCAATTTACTTGTTGAAAATGTGAGAAGAAAACGTGCTTAAGATTTGCTGCAATGATTTTCAACCAGTACGTTACAGGAATTGTAATTCAATCCGTTATTGAGATTATACAGGTATACTGTATACTTAAAAACATACATAACTAGGTATTAGTTATAGACAAAATCTGGCCCAAAAATTACATTTCCTGGCTTCGTTGATAATTATCGAGATTTATTACCGAAAACGATGATCATATTTTTCTAATACGAGTCAAACGTGTTTTTTGACTCATTAATAATTGGGTCGAGGCACTCCCATCACATGTTTGAACTCGTTATTGCCTTATTAAAACAGTTCCTAATTAAGAAAATCAGTCACCGTTGCAATTACGTCCCGTTTCGTCAGCTGCTCTTGTCAATACGTTTTCAGGAGAAATTTGTCACTTCAACATTATTACAATCGTAACATTAACAAACGCCTTAACTTTCCACAATATTGCATTCAATAAATATAGTATATAACGAAGCTACATTTTGTCCATAAAGTGTTTATTGATGTAAAAGATGTTCAAGTTAAGCAAGTTACACCCTTTGTGCACTACTAGATATTAGTGTAATAAAAGATCTTCAATTGTTTAAACAACTGAAAACAATCCACATGGGATTATAAAGTGGGTGACGTCACAGGCGGCCATTTTCCATTTGTCGTTTTACTGTAATCAAGTACTATTTCATTACAGGAATATCATTATAGGTTTTTAGCTTTGTATATTCCACTTTGCCTTTTTTTAAAGACACAAAATGTATGTATACTGCAAATGACAATTCAGAGAATAATGACAACCTAAATACGCGCTGCAAAAAGTGCAAAACATTCTTTGATGTTCAGGATTTCTGCGAATATTATTGAGCAACAAACTGAAATTCGAACACAAAAACTTCTAAGAGATTAAGCTACGCGAATATGTGATTAAAATACATTATGTCCCAGATATTTCATCTTTATAGTACTAGCTCACAAAAAATGGAAGAATTAATAATGTGAAGAGGGAAGGTTTCTGCGTATTCAGTTGACCATTTTTAGTAATTGTCCTCAGTTTCACACGTTCACGAAAGGCGTAAAAACATGACCAAATTTTCTATTACGTTTCAAGTCAAGATAAGAGATCACACAAACTGGGTTATCACGCAAATTGATGTAAACCTCAAGAAAAAAAAAGTTGTCCTCTTCGGGTTAGACTCTGACAAAAATTTGTCATTTCCTCCGAAGCTCACCACAATTTGTATGCGAAAAACAGTCTTCTTATCACAAGGAAAAATACCATTTAACTCCTCCCTGATCTCAACTTAGTAAAAAACTTCATTATCTCGTTTACTTATAATCCAGTTTTTCATCCCATACCACAATTTTTTCAACATCGCAAATTGTGCCATCAGTTGCATGCACTATATAACATTTCGACGATAAACGTATACCATGCATGCAAATTAGGCAATTTACATGTTTCATTTTCCTTAATCTCACAAAAGATACACATAAATATAATATACAGAAGAATGCAATATTGCACTTACTATTTGCAGCCAATAGAACTCTTGAAAAAAATTATAATCCCGTCAATATATTTGACATTTCATTCACATTCGCACAATTCGCAAAATTAAAGTATTCAAAATAGGAATTCCAAATGCAACACATTTGGGGCAAAATAATATTAGCTATTTTGGAACCAGTATGCTTCAACATCAAATTCTTGGTTATTGGGGTGCCAAACTCAATGTTTCTCAGTCTAAACTATCAAATTGTTTATACAGAAATAGATAATTCCTATAATACACAAACATATATTTGGCTTAATATGGATGCTAATGTAAACAGTTTATATTTAAAATCTGCTCGTAAACCGCATATAAACCTATACATTACCTTAAATATAAACATGATGATCATCACATGTACTAGTTAGTGCTAAAATATTCCAATAACTAGCACAATATTTACATCAAAAACCTATAAAATGGGAAAAAAAACAAAAGCAAATTCCAAAATGAGACATGGCCGGCCGCCATTTTGGATTTCAACCAAAACTGTTTCATTTTGACTGTATACAAGGGGCTAAAGAAAATGATTGCACTGACTTGCCAATAATCAAGCATAACGAAAATGTTTCGTGTCTATAGTACGTGATTCAAATTAGGAATTAATTATTAATTACAGAAGCATGCACAGTCAGCAAGTACACATGCAAGTTCGTATACGCAATTAACTCCGATGTTTTGTGGCTCATTTGATGACCTCCCAAATTTCTAGCATCCATTTTTCCCCCTTTAATCTTAATCAATGAATATTTATAGACTCCGATGAATCGGCTTTGTTTGCAGGCTTTAGGGCAGAGTTTTACATTTTTCAACAATGTTCTTCGATGCAATTAAGGTTGGTGGAATTGTGCTCACTCAACTCGTGCCAAGCATGGCATAGATGAACCATAAATCAGTCTCATTTCATGACGTCAAAATCCACAATGCCTTTGACACTTTTCCCACTTTTCCGATTACGTTTTCAGGTTTGCCTGCATTTGCACACCCAAAAATTAACACGCAAAACTAATCATATCCTTGGTCCAGATTACCATAGACTGAAATTCAGACCAAATACCCAATTAGTATGCCATTCAAACTTAAAATATAAGCTATCACCAGATACACAATTGTTCATTATCTTTGAAATGCAGTGAAAATATACACTATACATAAACACAAATTTCTCAGAATTATAATTATTTCAATTCTCGGACATGTTGATGTTGTAATACTGTCCCTGTCTGCAATCATAATGTTAAATCAATAGCCTTAAATTTATAAACGTCTAATTTAGGTAAGTAAAATAAGTGTCAATTATGAACATTAAAACATTAAATTATGGTCATCTCATCTTAAAAGCATTCATTGTAAACAAATTAATATTTGCAATATTAAATCATTACAGCATTAGTCATGTATTTTAATGAAAGTTGCCCTTTAAAAAAATAGACTCTCAATTTAAAAGATGCTTTCAAACTTTGGTAATGCAATAGACGACACAAAACTGACAATTTCACATGTTTATCTGAAGAATTTGTTGTTTGTATCCGATATATATAACAGTTGCCAGTGTTTTGAAAGCCTTAGGAGACATGAGTGCATGGCGCACATCAAGAATCTCAACTTGTCATATACAGCTACAAGAATTGGAAAAGAAAGATGGTTGGCTAGAAAAAAGTACGTCAGTGCTGTGCACGCAGCTTCTGAACGTATACATCTCAAAAGTTTCTTAAAGAAAGAAGATCAAGAAAAGTGAAAAACCTGGCGGTTGCTTTGACATTTAAGAGCTCTAACCCTGAAAGCAACAAGAGGAACACTTTTTACCCAATGCACAATTTTTTCCCCTCATACTTAAGGACGAAAAGTAAGTTAAGGTGATGCAAAAATATTTGGGACGAAATGAAAAAGTTGAGTTTTCCCTTTATGTTTCTGTCAGTGTAATGTCTGTCGGTGGTCTTGGAGTGACATTTATGACCTCCTGTGGACTTTCTCAGCAGTTGTTTTCATGTGTGTATTGGTATATAAACTGAAACTATATATACGAAATTAATGATCCATGCACAGCTTCGATAATTGAAAACACTGATCTACTATTAAAGATCCAGATATCGCAACAAAAAAATAAACATTATCTACACATCGCAAATCACACTACATACAACAAAGCAAACCAATAATTTTGTACACACACTTAGAAATTAATAGTGCAACTTATTTACTCATATTTTATGTGCACCTTCATAGAAATATAGCAACACTTGTCAATTTTCAAAACACCCATTTATAACACGGGCTGCATTCACATTTTAACATCCCAACAATGATTTTGAACATTTTTTTTTAGATCATGACAGTGGCATGATTTGGCAAAACCAAATTACAACTATGATCTTCATGTAGATTGGATTCTGCCCTAACTAAACAACTACAACAAACATATACAAATCTAATTTTGAAATCCAGATTTATGGTGCATTAATTATATTTTGACAATTACAGTAATCAGATTTTCAAAATCATGATTTTGTGTGAAGAATGTATGTGAACGAATGCAGCCATTGATATTCCAAATATCAATGCCTAATTCAACTGTTAATTTCTATGTTTATTAATAATTTTGTGTGTTCCTATAGCAGAATTTGCCTAGCCAACTCTCTCGTTGATTTGATGGCAGTTTGAGACCATTGTGCTTTGAAGACAACTCAGCAGGGGATCTGAACAATTTGTATTTTAGGCAAGTAACAAATGAAATGCGGAGTGGTCCGAGACAGTAACACAGCAAGGTGCAACAGTAACATTTGAACACTGACTCGGTCTCCTTTTCTGCACACACTCAACCATCAACCCTCTTATCCAACAAAAAAAGCTTCTTAAACGCTATTCAGAAGTGCTTCTTCATTCTCCACTTTAATATATCGATCAAAGAATGCTACCGATACCCTCAAAATATACAACTGCATTTTATTACTTAAATTATGTATAAAGGCCTCACATAAACATTATAAAAGTGAACTGATAATGTTTACTAAGTTACCCTGAAAATTGCACTGAAGAGCAATAACAAATAAAAATTATGACAAGCTTACTTGGGATTTTCTTTGAAAGTCTTAAGATATTACCATCTTTCAATTGCAGACGAGACCAATTAAACAAACCCTGAGCTAGATAATAAGCTCAAAATGTGCTTGCATTATGCTCACCCTACCCTACAGTAAGTATACATCATACAGGAAGTGAAACCATTCACTCAGAAATTTCGGACTTGTTTAAAATACATAGTTAAAAGTCCTTATTCTTCAGTGCAATTTCCAGTGTATCTTAGAAAACCCTGCCATTTTACCCCTTTAAATAAAACTCAATCATATTGCATTATCAAAACTTTGAAAGAGTTCTTTGACATCGGAAGATGTGTAAAATTAAAGCCCCCGCCATCTTGTTTCCAAAAAAAACTGATGAGCAAAGAGAAAGTGTAACATTTTTTTTTGTTTGCTTGCATGCCCTCAAGATGGCCGCGTGTTTCCCTGCCACATATGCGGCCTCTGTCGGCGAACATGTGCGATAAATCACAAGGTGGAATATGTCAGGGACGAATTGAACTGGTAATGAGATGCTTCAGTGGTCACAAAATATAAATCGAAACGGGCGAAAAGAGAGAGAGAGAGAAGAGCCCCGTGTTTCACATTTTTATCTCGTGCCATTTCGGTTTGCAAGTAATGGAGAAGCAAAGCAAGCAATTATTTTCACTGACAGTACACTTAACTAGATCTCCACATTTAACTGCATACATGTATATTGTATAAATTATAAGAAATACCATATGGGTGTGGGCGAATTATTCTCATGCACCGCGTTGAATTATATATCTGACAGAAAGATTCCCTTACCTACTATTGGTCGTATCGATTCTCCCAACGTCCAATAGAGATCCAACACAAAATCAATACGCATAATATATGCAGCATAAGTAACTATAGTAGTACATTTCAGAGAAAAATAAAACCCAATTGCCTGATTAGCACATTTAGTTCTCCCAACATTTTGTAACATCCTATACTTTCAATAATCCACAGATTTATTGCTATTCATGAATTCAGAAATAGTATTTCTCCCACACTGTCATTTGCAGCGAAATGACGAGTTATTTCTAGAATATATACCAACTTATCATACTTTATGCAGCACTGACAATTAGATTTCAGCCGCCATTGCACCAGTCATCCACAACTTAATTTATGTAATGGCAGTCAAAAAATTCTCCATAAAAAAACAGATGAATCAAAAATCGATAAAATTCTAACCAATTCACTTGATATAAACCAACATTTCCCAATTATACTTAAAGAATAATATATACTTAAAATTACGCAATTTACATATCAACTTAAGCTGTGCCAATTCCACTCATTCAATTTCCCAATTTAAATAAAATGTTTCAGCTAGTTTTTGCTTTAAATTTCATGCTAAAATACGAAAAACAATTGCGAAAATTAGAACCTAGTTAAAAACCTAAACTGTAGTCGAGCATTCAACATTAAGTTCAAAGGAAATAATATAGGCTGCATATACAGTATTGGGATTTAAGAAAGTGGTCTATCAGTGATTTCGGTCACGTAGAAATTTTGCCATCAACTCCTAATTGGCATATAGTGCAACAAATTTAAATGACGTTTATTAGAGGCCGATCCCTAAATGAAATTAATAGTGCGTTTTGCACAATAGACAAACTATTGTCCAATGGCTATACAGGGATATGTAGCCGGTGGCGCCATCGCAGCGCCATCTACATTCTAATGAGCAACTGTGTCGTAAATCTTTGGCCATGTTGTTCTCAGCAGGATCTTCTTGCTCTCACAATCATTTACCTGTCCACTGAATTTCTCGTTAAAACAACGCAAATACGTATAGACATATCAGTAAATTGCAGAAAAAAAAAGGATTAATGCATTTGCCTCAGATTTATTCAAAGGCAAGCTTAATTGCAAACCAAGGACATATGCATGCATCAGGTTTTTGTGATTTTAATCGTGACAACTTTCCAAAGTAGACCATACAATTTTTTTCATGGATTTTTCACAAAGAACAATGTAGGTTATTGGTAAATACTTCGCTTTAAAAATCTCATCAAAATCTTTATTTGCATCATGAAAAAACCTTATTGCAGCTGAACGCAGACAGATTTCAAAATTCTTTTAATTACACAATTTCTATAATTATAATTTAAAATAATTTTCATATTAACTTACAGCTAATTCAACATTTAACACTGAGAAAATAAACTCACGTGTTAGGCCTAAATTGGCTTAATTCTTCAAACAAAAATATTAAATCCCACAATTTTTAACAGTGAAAATTCATGAATGCTGGTAATTATACGGTTTAATTGCGTTCAGTTGTCAATTTCGCAATTAAAAATATTACACAATTGCTGAAATATAAGACTTCTAAAGCCAGACTTCGACTAATATATTTTTTATAAGGTAATTAACTGATAAAATCAAGAGTGGATAAAACATAGTACATATGGTATAAAAATGGCGATAATTGTCCGAGTTTAATTATTGTCGTTTTACACGACTAAAACCCACCAATTTTGAACGTAGTTAGTGAACAACCCCTAAACAATGTGTACATCATTAACTTTATCGGCATTTTAGTAGGTTTACGAGATTCGTGGATGTTGAAACCACACAATGAAACAAATACCGAGTAATTTTTCCCCCTATCTCCTATGTTAATTTCCACATGCAGCTAATTTAAATTCCTGTTAGGCCCATTTCGACAATGTATTTTTTCCCACCTTTTTTAAGCCCCCCCCTAAAAAAAACTACGATGTTTCTGATACATTTGGGTCAGTCGATGGCCGTTTCCGATAATAACCTATGAGAATAAAAGAGTGTGTCGCTGTCGGATGGCAATTACACTTTCCACTCCCCTTTTTTTATTATATACTTGCTCTTTGCCAGACAAGTTTACCCCATTATACAACTATATCATCAATAATGGATCGAAACCGCAATTTGAGTTATTGGACAACGTCTGAAAAGTGTTGCAATCCAGACCAAAGAAGTCTCCCTAATTATCACATTTCAAGTTACGCATTTGTACAGTATATAAATCCATCTGTTACTGATCTTCATGAACTTAATAATATCTATAAAAGGCATTGATGTGAAAGTTTTAAATTCAAATACTATGTAAAACTAGTTATTTTCGTTACGCCATCTGTCATCGAAGTTTGGAAACATTTCAGTTTTACCTGTCAACTCAATTCTATACCAGCAGAGAAATTATCACAATTCCGTGACAGACAGCGACTTGACAACTCAAATTGCATTTGGATGTAAATTCAGCATGTTATCTTGGATGATGCAAATTGGAGGCTGATTTCATTGGCACTTAAAAGCTCGCAAAAATCCAACCAATCCACGTCCTTGCTCCACTTTGACAATTACCATGACAAGACAAACGACGTCTGAGCACTTTAATAAAACGCTAACTAATGACTAATCAGCCTGCACGTCTAAAACATTGTTCACAATAAAATATACAACGTCATTTAAAAATGCACAAAGCTATTTACAGTTAAGCTTATTATATTGTTTAGAACTAATAGTTATTTTCGCAAAAAATGCTTATAGGTTATGATAAATCAATATGTACCGCTTTAATTATACTTTGTGGCGGTAAAATTCGTTAAAATTTCAAGTTCATTGATACACTAATTACAGATGACAAAGTTAATTAAGTACCAATTGTGACGAAACTTTAGCAATTAACTTCTATTTTACAAAATTAACCACGATATTTATAACTGATACTGCTACTCTACTGAAAAAAGAAAACAAACTAATTTATATTTTAAGCTATAGATAAATGCTCGTAATATTTCTGTGAAATAAATTTTCTTGTGTATCTGTCTAAGAAATAACCAGTTTTTCACTATTCAATAATATTTACATTGTCTAGTACAACGGATGTTCATTTCTATACTCTAAATCATTCAACTACATGCAACCTCTTTACAATTTGCAAATCTGGATGGCAGGGTTTTCAGGAAAAATAAAAAATGAAACGTCGACATTGCTACAAGATTTCTAGTTTCAAAATCTTAGCTCTCTTCCCATGTCTTACTTAGATAAGAATAAGCAGTACGTGGGAATTAAACCTGAACATCCTGCTGAGTAACTTACATATACCTCCTATCATTTTCAATGAATGAACACAACTACAAGATATGTTGTGCGTATCTGTACGATAGCACAAGGGCTATATGGCCCTTTTCCACTTAATAGACGACCAAACGGACTAATGACCTTGCAAATAATATTATGTACCTATCAAACACGTTTTTTTACTTTTTAATGTGAATGTCATTTTGTGTTTTTGCAAATAAATTTAAATTCTAAGTTGTATTACAAGAAAATAACCACTTATCATTACGAATATAATTTAAGGTATATAATTAGCAAAATTATTATTGCTTACCTACAAATTTTGGCCACAGTGTCCTTTTCAGTATTCCCAGTTGCTATTGGCTGGATGTCCACATAAACGTCACAATGCACACAACCTGTGTAAGACAAAATTAACATTTCATCCGCTTAGTGGCGCTGATAATTATGATATTCAACATTGTCAACACAAACAAGAAAACAACTCTATGTGTAAATGAAAGCATTTGACTCAATCTGTAGTAGGTACTTATTGAATACCTACATCAAATTCCTCAAAATGTACAGCAAAACAAGTTTAAATGTAATTTAAAATTGCATATAAAGTATTACAAATATTTAATGCAATAGCAGTAGCTATATACAGTAGTATAAACCAGATAATAATGTTTGTTTTTCCTCGTCAGTTCTAGCAATAAATGATCAAGAAATGGGTTTATGTAGTTATTAGCAGAATTTAGGGCAAAATAGAGGGCGCTGCAAAATTCTTTACATGCTTTAAATTGCAGTATCAAGTGTTAAAATATTACGTAAATTCAAAACAATATTAATTCAACTTAAAGAGTGGTTTGCAAATACATAGTGAAAAATAAATTTGAAGATTTCACTAAACAACTGGCTAAAAGTAATTTATCATAAATAAACTTGTGAAATTCCCCGACTTTCCCAGCAATGCCCAACTTTCTAGACAACAGAACTCAAATTTTGCAAATACTCATATATGGATTTCATTGTCAAAATCCATAAATATAAATTTATAGCCGTCCCATCAACTGATTGGGGCATTAATTCAACTATTTTTTCAGAATTACGAATTCCCAGGATTTCCAGAGAAATGACAACTCTTACATTGCTTTTTTGATAAAATTACGTAGTATTATGGATTAAAGCCATTAGCCAAGCAAGAATTGGCTGTTTAAACTTCCTCAAAACTAGGATGTGAATAATAAGAAAGCACGAGGGTAGGGTTATGAAAAAGAATAATCATGTGGCGGTTTTTAGGAGGATTTGAAAAACAAGTGAGCGATTTGTGCCACTCAACCTCGGTCCTATTTTGTGTCGCGTGTTTGCACAGCGTGAAAAACTCCAACCGTGCATGAAGGTCCTCCTGTACAACTTCTTTTTATGCATCTTCAACTGAGGCACGCAAAAAACAACAACAAAGAATAACCACCCTCAATTCTTTCCTTATTAACTATCGAACGACTTGAACTTTCAAACAATCAAGCGCGGCATGCACTGTTCATCTTCGCACTTATTTCTCACAAATATAGCGCCGATTATACGAAAAATCTTAGTATCAAACCTCATATTATTCGTTTATGTACCTGATAAAACGAAGGATTGATTCGTTTGCGGAATATTCGAGCAGATGATGACGGATTAGTGAAATGAAACGGCGAGCAATCGATCATTCTACCCGACCGCCATCTTGAAAATCGAATGTTTTGCGTCAAATTACAATGGCCGTGGTCAAGGTCTCATATCTACATATTGAATGATATCAAACGGTCAAATTCACCTCCTCGGTACTTCTAGGTTAAAAGCAAGAGAATGCAAAAAATACATATTAACAAACACCAGTTCTCTTTACAACTCTTCCAAGCGATCTCATTTAGCAACATAATTATCCTGAACAATGTCACAAAAACCAATAACTTCGGCGACTTGTTAAAACGTGTCAAGATATAAATAATTATTAATCGGTTAAATTTTCCAACACTAACTATCATTTTTATTCATTACCACCATCCTACAGTATATGTAATTCGAAGAATCAATAGCAATTTTTAGTCACTTTAAATGTAGGCTTACTTTTTACAATATCCCAATTGTTTTATGGCTACAAGACAAAAATAAATTTAAAACACGCATATTTGAAATTAAAAATTATTACAGATAAAGTTGCAAATATCTGCACGAATTTCATATAAAAATGCAAGATTAACGTACAGTATACCATTATTTTGAGTATCTTTGAAATCACTGATTGAAAGTAAATTCTATAAAAAAATATCAAGTTTTTTTTACGTCTTATTACAACAAAATATAATTTGAGGAGCGTGTGTGCATCACAAAACCATTTCAGTTAAAATTTTAATAATGTCTACTCTTATAATAAATATAGGCCAACTCCTGAAAGTGTTGTATTTTGTAAAGATTACAAAAAAGACAATGGACCACTAGCTAATTTAAATCATATACATATTGTGACAGATTCTATACAATTAACGCTCACGGATTTTAGTGTGTTTGCGACAATAACACATATTACATTATATATGTATGAAATAAATGTGTTGAAGCTTAGAGAAGAAATTGTGCAGCAATTATATGAGCACAGTACCTTGGCAACATAAAGGCAGGCAAGTTTAAGTAAATTGGGGCATAACTCATTGAGAAAGTGGGACAGCTCTGGCACAGGTCGTAATGATAGAGTTGGAAAGAATGATATAGAGTATATACATATAAGAAGACGTCACACATGCCTTAACGATGGATGTTTTCATATTTATGGAGTGGGTTAACGGTCGTAAAGGTTGTTAGGCGTGGGAGGAGATTGGTGATGAAGACGACGCCTTTTCCACTCCTACTGACACTTATCGTGGCAAGACAACTTTCTTCGCCTTTTTCCCATGCTTTTCTTAGCAGGCAACTAGTGTCAATTGACCTCAAGCCCAACGCCCACGCAAAAAGTGCCAGTGCGAAACCATCACACTCCTATAGCACAAAACCGATCACTAACTAGGTAACACGAGTAAATCACGTGATTCCCTTCCTTCCCTTTTCTCCCCCTTTGCCATGCAGGGTAAAGCCCAAAATAAATCACAAAAACACCTTCAGGATCCTCTCTTTCACACCCACCCATAAATAATTGCTCCAGTTTTAATAGTTGGTGCATAGCGCATGCGTAACCCTCAACAACAGCGTGCAACATCCTGATTGGTCCCAAATCTCCCACACAACTGTGGCTATGTTTGTGTAAAATTTGCAATATTGAAAGTAAACAATTAGGTTTTCAGCATAAGAAATTTGAAGGAAATGTCAATGATTACGATAAAATCCAGTTGAAATCTCTGAATATTCCAAAATGTAGATCTCATACACATATAACAAAGTCTATTCTGCGATAATTTCAAGAAATCTAACCGAATATTCTGAAAGACAATGTGGAATTTCTACAGGGTGAAACAACAACCGTATAATCAATGTAGAACTTATATAGATAATTTTCCCATTAATAACATCAAAAGAAAAATGAAACCAGCCTAATAGCAACAAGTGTATTCTTGTAATTAAATACAATTTAAAACTAAACTATATACGTACTATACATCGATTCTGCGATAGCTATACTGTTGTAGCCGCAATGAGCATTCACAGTAATGAGCATAATAAAGCTTTTTAAGTATAACAGCAAGCCTATTTGTTTTGTCGTTAAATTGAACAATGCTGATTTATATCATTGGGCTTATTTGAATGCAGGAGTTGGGCAACACTGCCACTGAGTGGCGAAGCTGCCATTTCGTACTTTATCGATCGTAAAAATTTATCAGTATATAATGGCAAACAAAATCATAGACTCCAAGAACGGTTGTGTTCTTGACAGAGAAAAGTGGGTTTTATGGCAGTGCAACATGTGAAATTCGGAAGGTAAGCCAAATTATGAGTTAAGTATTGGATTTCACATGGAATTTAGATATCGGGAAAGCTAACAGTCAGGGGTTGCTTTGTCACTGAATTTGTTAGTATTTTCCAATTGTTCAATGTAACTTCCGGTGATGTGCATTTATGAAGTTTTTACTGACAGCCTGTCTACAGTGGAATCTGTATAAAAACGAAGAAGGATGTTGCGAATAAATCACAGAAATTGAAAACAATGTTCAAGCATGCTAAAATTTTGAAATTAAGTAAATATATTGATGAACTTAACATTAAAACGCAAAATTAATTATTAGTAACAAAAACCAATTAAGAAATAGAATAAAATATTCAAATAAAAAACTAATCAAAGCAATGTTGCAAATTAGAATTGTTATTGACATAAAGTTTAATTTAAACCATTTCATTACTCTATACATGTACTGATGTATGACGGAAAATTGTCCACCTCAGACAGGTTTCAGTGCATCAACATTTTTATATAGATTACAGTTTTATTATATCTAAGTGTATCACAATTTATGTGTTACTTTTACTGCAGCAGAAAATATTGACTGTTGCCTTATTATATAGTTGAAACTGCTCGTTAAATTTGAATACGCTAATATAATTATAAGACGGCCATAAACTACAAGGCAATTAAAGTTGTAATAGTAAAGACTAAAATTATGCACAGTATAACACTTGTGGCAAAGTATACAGCTCATAAATATTATTTTGCAACGAAATATTTTCACTTGTTCACTATAAACAGAGAGCTATATCTGCAATAAAATCGCAGTGATCGGTCAAACAACTTAATTTTTTTGCATTAATTTAAGAAGTTCAAAAATTAAGCTCAAACCAATTTGAAAAAACAACATAAAATGGCAGTTATAATTTAAAATACTCACATGAAACAAAACTAATTTGCAGAATTCCATATATTTTTTAATATAATTAAATCTGAATTTAAAATATTTGTAAGCTTTACTGCGGAAAATTAAATTCACAATTTGATTAATGAGAGTTTTTATATAGAAAAGCTAACATTGCTTATATACGGAAAATAAAAACACGGAAAAAGAGGATCATATTAAGTCTGAGAAATAATGGTAATTAATTACGATTCACTTCAACATTCTTCCGAAACGATAATTTCATTTTTTTAAACAAATTTTGCGAAAGTAAAATGTTTGTATAATACACTTGAATTTGCGTTGAGAGCAAAATGAGCGGAGTTCATTAGTTCACTTGTTACATATCTTTTGAACATGTTGGTATTTTTATTACAGTCAAACTGGTCAAGAATAAAAATAGGACGTTAATGGCCGCATGGCAATTCAGTTCTTCCTTAATATATAATTACCTTTTTTTTACATTACATTTTCTCGCGGTTAAATGTATTTCCCCAACTTTGAAACACAGGCGATTTGTCATATCTTTTTGATTTCTTGCAATGCATCATATTCTTTTTAACTTTTTTAACATGCAGACAGCAAACAGTCTCTTCAAAAAAGAAATGGCAGCAAGATTCCCCTTTTAAAAATTAATAAGCATTTTATCGCTTTGGGGTTCTCTGAAGGACAGCTCTGAAAAAGTTGATCTGATTTTATTTAAACTTTCAAATGCACATTGTTGTGACGTTTGTTATTTTTTTCGGAGCTCTTATAATTAACTGATGCGGTTTAAGGCCATGTTTTACCCACCATGGGGATGAATAAACAAAAGCAAAAATTCGTCACGCCTTTCAACTAAGATAAGGTTCTTGATTAAAATCTATGTTGGCATTTTGATTCCAATGTCAGAACCACTGTATTTTCAGATAATGACATGCAAAAACTGCATTACTAATAACTAAATTGTACAACATATTCCCTTTTATTAACAAACTGCATTGAGAAATTACTCACAAGTTGCGTTCGAAACTACATGCAATATTTAAAAAATGAAGTATAGGAACAAATAACTAAGGACTCAAACAATTAACAATTTAAACTAGTATTGATAAATACTCGTATAACAAAATCATATATGCCATAATGTTTTATTGGAATACAATAAAATTGTAAATTAGTCCTCTAGTATGAAATTTCCTTAATGCAGATCATAATGAATGCCATTATTCTGCATTAATAGTAACTGTCAAATACATATACGCATTTTAGAAAATAAATGTCGAATTTAATGTTCAAAATAACAACAAAGAAATCTCAATTAAAATGTAATTGAAAGCATTACAAGTTTGGTTGGTCTTAATGTAGCTAATAGATGTATGCTGGTACACAATATAAATGCTAAATTGGCCGCTAAAATTAACTCAGGATATTAGAAATTTAATAATTAACTGAACAGAAGCCTCGAGGATATGGAAACCTATTTCCATTCTGTTGTATGGTTGAAAACAACTGGGTGATAGCCGCATACACTCGTTAAAAAACACCTGAAATTATCTGCTCAATTTGTATACAATATTATCGCATATATTAGCGGAGAAATTAATTCCTCTCCTTCAAAAGAAAGGAGGGAAAAACCAAAGGAAACGACAGGGTGGAGCAACAATCTATTACCCATAAAATTTACAAACTGTTTTTTCTATATAGACTTGCATGATTTAACTATATTTCTAATTTGTGTATTTTAAATGGGTAACTATGTTTACAGATAAATTAACTTTTTCTGAACGTACACATATGTGGGGCAGAAAAGCAATTGCCACACAATTTGGTATCTTTTTTTTTGCACAAAACAGCTTTGGAACATAAAAGAGTTGTTTTTACAATAAAATTGCCCGAATTTTTGGAGAAGAATTTCTCTTCACCAAAAATAGACATTTAGGGATTTAAAGGTTATCGTCCTCTTGTGACTCAAGATGCGTATGTTATGTGGTCAGTTATAATCCAATTTCGCGAAATTTGTCTGCTTCAATGCGTATTCTTATGTATAGGTAGGTACATCTCAAGAAAGCAAACAGGTGCATGAAAGGAAAGGAAGTTCCTATTGTGGCAAACAAAATGTTGTTCACAGTGGAATTCGGCTTTTGTAAGCATATATTGTAGGTGAAATAATGCAACATCGCGTTGGAATTCGGCAAATCTGAATATATTATTCCATTAATGATCATTATGTATACCATATAGTGTATAGTAAACATGGCAACATAAAGCTTAGAATGAATCCGTTTCGCATTCAGCAGAGAAACAAAATTTATGTATGAGACAGTATATAGCAAGTAGATTGCAAATATCAATACAGTCCTCCCTCGATAATCCGGTCCTTCGATTATCCAGCGCCTCCGGTAATCCGGCGTTTTTTTGGCCTTCCTCCTGAAAATTATTAGAAAACTTGTCGGGAGGTAAATAAAGATTTCAATCTTAAGAGTATCTGTGGATTCATGCTGATAGAATTTATTCCGTTCACTCTGTTTCTATTATTTATGCTGAATTTTTAAATAGAGGTTTCTGCAGAATTTCTGCAATGTCTGGAAATAATCTGTAGAAAATCTACAAATATTTGTACAAAATCTGAAATTCTGAATAATATCTGCAAATTATTAATATACTTTCTGCAGAAAATCTGCAGTCGCAGTTGCATCTGAAAATATGCTGCTACCTTTTCTACAGATAAATATTGATTTCTGCAGATAATCTACAAAACTATAGGAATTTCTGTAGATTTTCTGCAGAAATCAATGTTTTTCTGTAGAAAATCAAGTAAATTTGTTCTTAATTTGTACTGTTTTAGCTATGTGTACAATAAAACGTAGTTTCTGTTGTTAAAATTCATCATTATTAGTTAATTTCCGGTAATCCGGCGGTGCTCTGGTCCCATATCTGCCGGATTAACGACGGAGT